>QLOM01003566.1:0-15444 GCA_003313785.1 Termitomyces sp. MG148 | reverse complement strand
AGTGGCGAAACCCCAGTATAAGGAGCTGAGTTACCTCCAGGAAGTGAAACACAGTTCTCGCTCATCGTTGATTAACTCAGGACATCTTCTGCTAAGCTTGGAGCTTACCAGAGGTTCCGAACTCACTTATTTCTGTATGGCCAATAAATAGTATCATTTACTTCACTCGTGTTATATCATTCTTGGCTAGAGATTAGGAGTAGCAGATACAACAAAATGCCAACAAAAAATAAAATCAAGGTATTCAACACAAGATACTACAATCTTGTACTTCCAGGCCAAATATGGCCAGCGTGGGGGGGCAGGTTTACGCAATATACAACAAAAAAACAGATGACGACCGCCCCTTTTCTCAATACTATGAGCCAGCATTGGTGGGCGACCGGCCAAGGGCACTTTTCGGTAGAGCCGGCACGCCGTTGATAGCATCGTAGTTTCTAGGACTTGCTACCAGAAGAGGAGAGGAATCAGAGCGAATAGAGAGAGAATCTGATCTCCGTTGCCGTTCAACGATACTAGAATGCTTGGTCGTCAGTCCTGCACTGTTTCAAATGAAGATATGACCACACACCCTCTCATTATAGCGGCATTCGTGGCGCGCCTTGCACTTCGTTTACTCTGATTGTCTTCATAGCGGTCAGTCTCGTCGACAATTTCTTCGGATATGATTTCCTAAGAAGGGATGTAAGTAGGTCGTTTAACAATGCCTGAATTTCTTTACCTCGATGACATCTAGCAAGCATTAGATGTTTAGAAGAAAGATCATGAAAAAATATTATTAACAATACCTTCCAGAGTGATTACCCCAATAGCACCTCCCGCTTGACCGGGGGTCTCGCTAATCAGCAAAAGATGAGCACGGCCCGTCTGGCTAAGGGTAAAACATTCCATTCAAGCCCGTTCACATTGAACAATGGAAGGCGGACTTACAAATAATCCAATGCTTGGAAGCAATTTATGGAAGGATGGGCCTCCGGTAAAATAGAAAGCGGAAAAGCTGACACAGGAAGCGCTTTTGCGGGATCATAAGTCAAAAGCTGTTCAAACTTGCTGAATAATCGTTTCTCCAAGACATGGATGAAGTTTACCTTCTTGATGAGAAGCAGACCAATGAATGCAGTCGGGTCTTCGGGTGTGTGAACGGGGAAACGCGAGTAACCGCTGGATAGACTGAAAAATGGAGTATAATAATGAGTTTAGGAAAAGTGGGCAGCGGAGCATCACCTACATGGAATCCACCTTGGCGTGATCCAAAATTGTATCCGAACTCAATGTAACCGTGTCCTGTTGAAGATTTAGTCGACGTCGTCGAGGAGGCGAGGGTACACTGACTTCGATACGTGTCATAATAGATTCCGCTTTCTTGGTATTGAGCTCCAATACCCCATTGAGGATGTTGATCTCGTCATCGCGAAGGGGTTCTTCTCCGGTACGATGAAATTGAAGGAAAGACTTGAGCTCTGCCTTCTTGTAGGTGTTGTGTTCATTACCCCCGAGAACACAATCGAGTAATTTAGCTATTGGATAGGCAATCGGGGCTATCATGACATCATCAGAAAGTCTGATGGACATAACACCGGAAATGCACTAACAAAGGATCCACATGAGGGTGAGAACGAGAGGAGCACATTTGGCGCCGATAGCAAGGCCGTAGCGAACACAGATAGCCTGCGGAATGATCCTATTACCAAGGTCAGGTTCCAAGCAGTGTCGCAGATAGCATTGCCATACGTACTCTCTGAAATGAAACTGAGGTATGAGGTATCAAGTTCTATGAAGCACGCACCCGAAGATGACTAGATATGTGAAGGCATTCAATGACTTGGCAGGTGATAAATAAAGCATACTCACCGATTGCTGTTGTAGAGATAGCTACTGCAGCAATTCCTCCGCCAATCTAACGCGCGAACCTCAGTCAAAAATGGATAGCAGAAGGATTGAACCTACAGCGCTGTCGAGAAAAATGGGCAAACTTTCATTGATGACCTGCCAGGAAACTGAGAAATCATGCCTCATTTTTTGTTAATTGTTTTATTACCACATTGCATAGAAGGAGAACCTTGACTCGCGTTGTAATGCTTGACAGGATCGAGTGATACAACATTACTTACGACGAGAATCCAATGACGCCCTCTTGACATCAGCTTGAGAACTATAAAAGGATCAGTCAGGACATGCAACATGCACGGTATCATCCCGTACCTTGTTTTGCGTTCTGCTGTTCATATGGATCCTCAGACGAGGTCGCCAATACACGTAGATGGAGGTCATCGAGCCCCATAAGTCCAAGCGTCAACCTGAACACGGTTGGCATATATCATTTACGAAATAAAGACGATTTACCCAGCAAATACACCGCCAAGAAGAACGAGTACAGCGCTCACGGTCATATGAAACCAGAATTCAGGTGAGCCCGGCTCTGCGACGGGTCGATGCTTGCGGCCGTCGGCGAACGTAGCATGTATTGGAGACGACAAGGCTACCGCTCTTAGGAGGAGCAGAGGCCATAGGTTTCTCATTAGAGAAAGAAATGTACGCGATCGGCGCTGAAATTGTGCTCTGATTTAAACCAAGTTGCCCGCGGACTTCCAGTCAGTTTACGTAATGCCACGACATCATTCGCTTGGCGTTGTTTACCAAGACCTTCTCTGCCTTTTTCAATGCAGGTGGCTGGGCGAATCAGACTTGGTGGACTTATCAGATCCCTCCCGCAAATCCGGAGAGGATACTTTTATCTCCCTGATAGGTCCGCAATGTCACACTCTCCGAAGGCTGGGCAGATCCATGCCCTCCCGCCCACTGAGCTAGAATTGCCATTGGGGAAAAAGCCCAGGTTCGCGACCAAGGGGGGTCACAAAAAGGAGAGCAAACGCGCGAAAAAACGCAAGGGGAAAAAGTCTGACCTTCCAGAGCCTTGCTCTGCGGAAGATGTCATATGGAGGGACGTGATAACAATTCTCGGACAGGATGTGGTCGATCAAGCTCTGGAAGACGGCACAGAATTCGACTCTCCATTCGAATTTCACCAAGAATTAGAAATCGAGGTGTCTAGCGTCTGTTCCAATGGTACGTGAGACTTGAAGTTTTTCCAAGCATCTATCATGTCAAGTTCAATCATTTCGGGGACTTCTCGAATGGATCAAGCTTACCATATTGAACAGGCGAGGCGATTGCGCGCTCACCTGACGAGTCACGGCCATGGACAATCATTGTTCCATTTGCACTCCCTGGCGAGAGGATCAAAGCGCGAATATACCGCAACGCAAGACTCCATTCCTTTGCTGACCTAGTCGAGGTCATAACACCGAATACCGCACTTCGGGACGACAACCGTGTCAGGTGTCAGTATTTTGGGACATGCGGAGGATGTCAATATCAGGTACATTGCACCGTTATCTCTATATGCCCTCACCCAATGCGTTGTGTAGATGCTGTCCTATCAGACCCAGTTAGACTGGAAACGAGATGTTGTCGTCAAAGCGTACAAAAACTTCTCCGGTGAGGATAAATTCCCTTCTTCCAGCCGTTCTGTGGCTCATGTACAACACCAGGCCTTGCTGAGTCAAGTGTTCCGCCCATACAGGCTACAATCGGATCACCATTAGAGTATGAATACCGCACAAAACTTACGCCCCATTTCGAGGCACCTCCCAAATCGGCTCAGAAAAATCCGACTCTTTCAGAAACCAAACCTGAATGGTTGAAGATTGGTTTCAACCGAGCCGGGACTTCAAAAACGATGGATATCGAGGTAATTATCTCTCTGCGCGGCGATCTTCGTTGACTAATCTATCTGTATGAAGGATTGTCCTATTGCAACGTCGGTTATAAATGAAGCCTACCGCTCCGCTCGGGACAACATTGCCACGTATGTTCCATCTGTTCGCTCCATTCATCAGGCATCTAAGAGATGCTTCAGAAACATTTATACGTACAAGAAAGGCGTGTCACTGTTATACCGTGATTCCCTGCCCGTCCCTTCTGCATCTAAGACGGGTGAGACTTCGAACCCTCTCGATGCGCTATCGACGTCTCTAGAAGCCCACGTCTGCATCACCGATCATAAGGCTACCGCCCGCGAGAAAGTTGGCGACTTCATTTTTGAATACAAAGCAGGGTCTTTCTTCCAGAACAACAACTCTGTCCTTGTGCCTCTCACGAATTACGTTCGCGATGCCATCCTTCCCACTCCCGTAGACTCAATCGCCGCCGACTCAGACGCACAACCGCCCACTCACCTCGTCGATGCCTACTGCGGCGCAGGGCTCTTCGCAATTACGCTTTCCCCACACTTCCAAACTGTAGCTGGCATCGAGCTGTCAGAAGACTCTATCAAGGCCGCCAAGAACAATGCCGAGCTCAACGAGATTCCAAAGGAGAAAATATCCTTCCGTGCCGGCGATGCCGCGGACATATTCGCTACCGTTGGCGACTTTCCCCCAGGAAAGACGGTGCTGGTCATCGATCCGCCGCGAAAAGGGTGTGACGACAATTTCATCCGACAACTACTGGATTTCAGGTGTGCGACAGTTGTGTATGTCAGCTGTAATGTGCATACACAGGCTAGGGACGTGGGGAAGATTTTGAAGGCGACAGAGGGGGAGGAGAAGGGGAGGAAGTACGTCTTGGAGAGCATCCGTGGATTCGATCTGTTCCCTCAAACAGCGCATGTGGAGTCTGTTGCTGTACTTCGATTGGCATAGAAACAACAAGAAGGTTGGATTTTGCCCTTTTGAATGTCTTGAGCGTCTTGGATGTAGTGCAGTGAGCCGTTTTGGCTTTGCGAGTCGGTGTTTTCTCACGTTTCAGACCTTCTGAATTCAGGGACGATGGTGAAGACCTGCTTTACGTCGAACCTCTTGTTTAACACCGCTTCTATTCTTCCAGAATGCGCATACTATCGGTGTTCTTCTTAGCCCAGGCCTTCCAGCTGGGCTTTCGCCTCGTTTAAAAAGCCAGCTAACTCACTAATGCATATCCTAGTTCCCGTCCGATCCTTCCAACAGACATGCAGTTCTTCAGCTTGACTCTCACCGCCTTCATCTCCCTCCTCATCTCGTCCTCTCACGGGGAAATAGTGTCCCACGACAAGGCCTACGACGTCGCCTCTGCGTCCCTCGACACCGTGGCCTGTTCTGACGGCACAAACGGCCTCGAAACGCGCGGCTACAAAACATTCGGGTCTATCCCCACCTTCCCGTACATCGGGGGTACCTCCGCTATCCAAGGCTGGAACTCGCCGAAATGCGGCGCATGCTACAACCTTACATATACCGGTGCGAACAAGCAGAGTAGGAGTGTGGTTATTACGGCTGTGGATCGGACGGGTCTTGGGTTCAATATTGGGCAGTTGGCGTTTGAGAAGCTCGTGGGCTCGGCTGATGTTGGAAAGGCGGAGGTTGATGTGAAGGAGATTGATAGGTCGTTATGTGGTTTAAAGTAGATGGGCTCGAAAGGTAATTTGTCTATCGAAGAGTGTTCGGTCTTTTCTTAATTATTCTTTTTTTGATTTATGTTCAGGTTTGTCAAAAACTTTGATGTTTTTGTGTTTATACACATATTCGACGTCTGCTTTCTTATCTGGTGTGATACTGTTCGTGAAGAAGCTTGGTGCCTTTGTCATTGAGGGATTATATGATTCAGACATACTATGCTTGCTGTGATCTGGCGCGGAGACCTGCTTCAGAAGCAGATAATCTTCATATTGCAGCCAATACGTAAGTGCATTTCTTGGACATTTGGCCTACGAGGTCCCGCGGGACCTTTAGACTTGTTGAAAGCTCCAAAAGTCAATGTGTCAACAGGCGGGACCTCTAAGACTTGGATTCATTCGCAGAGTTCTTTTACATTTGTCGTCTCTGACTCCAATCCCTTTTGTCTATCTAGTGCTACTCACATTCAACAATTGCAATTCACATCCCCGCCGTCCTCAGTAAGTTCAACTACAACTAACGAGTCAGTCGATATGTTTACCCGTAATAACTTTGAAATCGGTGAAGTCTTTACTTGTCGGTGCTGTGTCACAAGGCATAATCTGGAGTATTTCTTTTCTTCTATCAGCTGCCTGATTTTCGTCGACCAACACCGTTAATATCGACGACCAGGTCAGTTACTCGCACTTCGAAAGCTATACGTCTACATTTGACAGTATCAGCTCGTACAACGTCCTGCCTTTCATTCATCACGCCCAATTTCCTGTCCTCAATAGTGGGCGAGTATCTCTAGCTGTAAAATTTCGGAAGGACAAGGTCTGCGCCATTGGACGCAGGCGGAGGAGCAATTTTAACAGGCAGTTCGACACAAAAACGAACGAATAGAATAGAAAGATTCCGCATGCTGAAGAATAACTATTACCCATTACAGATCACTCTACTTTGTGTTCCTGAGGGTGCCCGAATGAATGACTCCGGACAAGGACAACGACCTACTTGTTTCACTCTCCAATGGCTGGAGTAAGTATGATAATTGATAAGCTTGATAGATCTGTCCTTTGCGATTTTATATACTACAGGTTGTAATGTCTCTTCATAAAGCATAATGTTCACCTTACACTGATGTAATAAACTGCAAATAGTTGAGCATTAATCAGAGCTTCCAAAATTCAACTTCCTTATGCTGCAGCCATCGCCGCATCCCAAAATCCCCTTTCAAATCTAGTACATTGCTCCCACACCTTCACCCATTCCGCAAACCGGGCAGGCGATGGAGGATCGTCTGCTGCTCGAGCTTCAATTAGGTCTACACAATGTTCAATTATTCCGAAAAAACATTTTAGATGTTGTCAAAGCCTTACCAAGTCCAGCTTTAACAAAACTCTGGTATGTGTCCCCACTATAATCGTCCATCCACTTCTTATACGGATTATCATCGATGACAACCCATGTATTGAGAAGTGCTGCTTCCTTCTTCAGCCAAAGACCTACTTCTCCATACCCAAGAAGACAGGCAAGCAGAGCCATTAGTAGTTTCATGGTATCTCCTGTACATCGTTGTTTGATAAACATCACTTGTCTGATCATTACACTCTATTTCTTACCCTGCAAACCAATGTCAATGAGGTAAGCACCGTAGGAGGTGCAAGCGGCACTCTCGGGCGCATTTTCCAATTCATCCTCGGAAACCCCAAACTTGGCACAGTAAGTCTTATGCGTATCAATTTCGGAGACGACATTAAAAATGATCTGAGCAGCACTTTCAATCGCTTTGAACGACGTGGACTTTGCAGCAAGCAGTCTGCTTAACATTAGTCACTTCAGGATAATGGTGAGGTACAACTCACCCATATGCACGTGCGTAATACTTTAGGTAGTGATAATCCTGTCTGTGAATCGTACAAGATCAGTTTGCGTGTATATTACAATGCATCACAATGCATCATGTACTTACACCATGAAGTGCACAAAAGCTTTGCGTGATAGTGTGCCGCACCCCAGAAGCTTGACGAAATCGTGTTCGACGTATCCTTTCCACTCCAACATATTCCTTTCAATGAGTAGTTGCGTGAGTGGGTAGGGATTGAAGGGCGAAGCCCTAATGTCGAGTCAGACTTGCAAAATTTCTTTGTAACGGACCATACCGTGGTATTAATCTTGGTGCTACTGCATGGAAATGGTTTAGCGGCCCGTGTCCATGACCTATTGGTTCCGCCATCTGTATCGCGTGATGTGTGTAGACCACAGCATCTTTGACCGCCTCTTTCACTAGATAATATGTAGAAGAACCGTGTTTGATGATGATGGGAAGAAGGCTAACGCACAGTCAGACCCATGCGCAAGACAACTTGCTATTGCCGCACTGAGTGTGCAACCAGTTCCATGTGTGCTCTTGGAATTGATGTGTGGTCTGACGAAGATGGAAGTCTTACCACTTTCCGAGAGAACATCTATGACGAGCTCCGTGCTACGAGTGTCGTTGTCCTGTAGTATCTCCATGTTATCAGAGAGAAGTCCCGAAAATATAGCGTCAATGTCCGGAATTTGATCCAAAAGCTTCTTCACATCTCCAATCGACGTGATTATATGCCCTCCTTTCAAAAGAGCTGCGCGCGAGCCATAGCGAAGAAGTTCTCTCGCTGCCACTATCATGTCCTGAAGGGTTCTTATCTCCAAAGGTTCTCCTCTTTGTGATAGAAGAAGCTCGGCCTCGGATTTGTTGGGAGTGATAAGCGTAGCAAGCGGGAAAAACTCGTCGATGAGGACTCTTGTTGCATTGGGATCCAAGAGACTGTGACCTGAGGTTGACACACATACAGGGTCACATATGATGGGCGGGAGGGTCGATTTAGAAGACTGTAGTGTGAGAGCTTTAACAACCGATCGTATACAGTCTGCATCGTACAGCATGCCAGTCTTTATGGCATGCGTTTCGATGTCACCCAGCACAGAGATGATCTAATAATGATATAACCATAAGGGTTGACGTTGAAGAGATACATATGCTTTCACTTCAATCTCACCTGCTTCTCAACAAATTCTGGAGGAGTAGGATGGACTCCTTGTACACCTGTGGTGTTTTGGGCTGTCAGTGCGGTTATCACACTTGTGCCATAGCATTGATGTGCAGCTATTGTCTTGAGATCAGCCTGTACAAAGTCAAGACCGAGAGTTCTCTTTCAGACTCAGTGCTCACTTGAATGCCAGCGCCACTTGACGAGTCTGAGCCAGCAATTGTCAAAACTGATCGCACAGCGCTAGCATTAGCGGCACACATGGTAAGATGACGGAGGATCTCATGATTCAATCAAGTATGTACCCATTAGTACGATCAATGGAAAAACGTTCGATTTCGGCAATTACCGACAATTCAGCGGTAACGCATAACAAGATTCTGAACAGACCCCTACCTACTGTAGCTGTAGATTATGTAGCTAGGTACATGACAATATCATGGCGACTTCTTTTTTTTTCATTGAGAAAAAAAACGTTTTTTTGCATCATCCCCAGACTTCGACGCTCATTGTGTTTCAGACATCACCGAACTCCGTGAGAAACAAGCAATCCCTGAGAATGAAAGTTGACTGCTTGCAGAAGTGTTGCTGTGTAACACCTAAGTTCTGCCACGCCATTTAAGAATTGATGCAGAGATATTTGAGTGTTGGTGCACTGCCTTGTTGAAGGTCAAGCAAGCAGTGAGGAGGAGTCTAGAAAATTTTCTTTTTCTAGACGACATGCATCAGCAAGTATAACAAAGTACACGTCTGACCTCTTGCGCAGATTATCTCACCTCTGTCTAAGGATAATTGAACTGTGTATGACACTTCAGAAAGCATCTCGAATCAAGTAGTGATCATTATGATACATGAGGCCTGACTACCAAACCTCCTCGTCCTTTACCTTCGGTGATGAATGACGGGGCATAGTGTAGAGAGCAGTCTTTTCTTCCTCTGCTTCGATTTCGATATCGATTTTTGGTAGGGATCCACCAGTAGACGTGCAAGCTTCTGAGGCAAGAACGACTGCCTTCCGTGTTTTTGACTTGGGGGTCTTTTGTGCGCTAGGACACATGCCGTTCGTGCTCAGCTCGCATAGGTCGCATCTCGGACCAACGGGAACACAAATAACCTAGAAACTTCTGATTACAAAGAACACACGAATTGGAGTGAGATACCTGACCAAAACCAACGAGCATGTGGTTTATATCAGGATGAAGTTCTGTTGGTAGCCATGATTGTAGATTTAATCTAAGGATATGGACGTTGAAAGGTTGACGTTTTGCAACTGACACAATGATGCTAGTAGTATACCTTGTTTCTTCCGGGTTCTTCGTCGGAGGTTTGTGCCAACCAAGTCGGTTTGTGATCCTATGGACATGCACATCAACACCGATTCCAACGTTCCTAAAACCGAAGTCAAGTATCGATGTCGACTGGTGTTTTTCTCTCTTACAGGTTCCACGCAACTTGCAAAGCCAGAAACGCCATTTTCGGACCGACACCTGGCAGAGAGCACAATTCATCGACAGTCTTTGGTACGTCAGAATCAAACTCGTCTCGAAGACGTTGTGCCGCTTTCTTGATGTACCTAATGTATATCAGGAGATTGAGTGGATGTCAGAAATAGTTTTGAAATCCTTTCTTACTCTGTCTTTCGGCGCCAAAAGCCGACCTTCCCTATAGCATTCGAAATTATCGCGTCGTCGGCAGCTATCAGGCCGTCTACACTCAGGCTACCTCCCAGCGCAGCTCGAAGTTTCGAAACGGCAGCATTGGTTATCTCATCCTTCGTTTGTGATGATAACATCAAGGAAATAAGGGTGGCAAAGCGTTGGTTCTAAGAACCCGACGAGTCGGTGAATGACAGAATGTTGCGTGATTGACACACCTTTGGGTCAGTTTCCTTGAACTGTGCCTGGTCGCATCCCATCGTGTCCACAGGTGCCGTTATACGTGACCGCATCTGCTTTATTGTATCATATGTCTCTTTCCATCTTTCTGGCGCAGGATGTGGGACGGCGAGTGATTGTGGAACTAGTTTTAATTTTCGTGGAGACTTATTTGCGCTTCCTTTTCTTGTGGGAGTAGAACTGGACAGCACAGGGGCATTAGCTTGTCCCTTCCCTTCGGAATCCTCCTCAATAAATTCCTCGACCTTTGTCTCTACTTTGATGCGCTTTGACTTTCGCGGTGATATCGCCGCCTCATCAGACTCGAAGAGAGTTACACCTGCATTATATGGGCTTGCGCGCGCTGTCAGACGTGTAGTGCGCGTTGACATCGTCCTTTTGATCCCAGACATGGTTGCGCCCGAGTCGGTTAATGCAATAAATGTCGTGTTATGAAAGTTATGAACGTCGAGTGCTGGCGTTGACAGCAAAGATCACGCGGCGATTCTGAAATTTCTCCGTTTGTCAGCTCCGCCCCCGAGGAAATCGAGGGATTTTATTAGTTTTGGTTAGTTTACTTTATGTCGCCCTGGGTCGGGTAAGTATGCCTCCCCTCAGGGACCTACAGTACCGTCCCCTTTCTACTTTCTTTCTCCGACTACATACAGTATTCCTTTGTAGGCGACTGAGGATTTTCCGCGTGTTCCTCGTCGAGCTGTCAAGCCTTTTGGGATCAATTCCAGTCCTGACTGTAATTTATTAACGTTCATTCTTCGCGAGTCCTTCATCGACTCGCAGGAAGCACTATGCTCGTGCACGTTGTACCTCCTACTACAGATGTGCAGTTGGCTGCCGTTGTATTTTCAATCGTTTTCGAGGACTTGGACCCAGTTGCGACCCCTTCAACGTGGACATCACAGCTACATAATTTGCGGCTCGACGAACTTGAGGTTCCTGCGTTAGTCCACGCGTTGGACAAGTCTACTGGAATCCTATGTCTCTTGGAAGAAGTCACCTTTGACCTTTCAACGAGTACTATTTCATGTCGCTTTATGGACGAGTCGATGGAGCAATGGCCCCTTGTAGGAGAAAAATGCTATCAAGTATTGGAGAGAGTTCTACAAGATGTCAATGCGTCATCTCTTGCTCTTGAGCGGGAAACGGAGGAAAGACAACGAGAACGAAGACGTGAGGTGCCTCCGCCAACGAAGGCTTCACGCCATAGAAAGCAACGGTCTTTGCTTATGACTTTGGTCGCGTCCGTAATTCAAAATTACAACATGATTTTTACCGTACTTAATGTTCAGGTTGCAGGTCTATAATCCCTCTTTCCTCTCCCACCAACTCCCGCTTGCCTTCGCCGCCCTCAACACCCATGAGCGAGAGCAAGCCGTGGCTGACCATTTCGCCACGTGATTGTCGAAGGCGAGCTCGTTCTGATTTGGTGGATGCTTTTCGCCTATATGTTCTGAGCGAACTATCCAAACGGCTCCCGCGTGGCGGTTACACCACATGGATAATACACAGTATGCTTCGGAGGGCCACGGAAACTATGCAACATATCTTAAATGAGGCCGGTGGCTCAACTGAGTCCGGTTCTCAACACCACAATGACGGGACCGATTTTTTCTGTACTGCCCCAAAATCATATACCCCGACACCGTCCGTGTGTGACGATGACGGCGAGACTATCTTGACAGACACTGATGGAAGCTCAGTACACACCCCAACGTCTCTTCATGTACGATTTGCACCGGTTCCTGCGAAGCGCCATAGCTACGTCTCTCGGTCGCCCCGACGACTTCTCTCAGGACACAACCATGCTCTGTATGTGCAACAATCAGCTTTAGTAGGCCGTTTGCGTAGGCTTGCGGTGATTGACCAAGATCGCCAAGAGCAGGAGGCCGAAGAACTCAGACAGCATTATTGCCTGTTAGAGGATCAGAGCCGACGTCGTGCATGGTTGAATCAAACGCTAACTGGTGGTGTCCGGAACCAGCATGTGGACCTGGCGATGTCGGTTGTTTACAAGAGTTCTTCTTTAGCGCAAGGTTCATGGTCAAGCGAAGAGTACGAATATGCCCCGGAGGATTTTTCACAGTCTATTCAGCGGCGACAGGAGTACGAAGAGTACGATAAAGTCCAACTAAGGACAAAACGTAGCCAACGGTGCATGATGATTCCGAGACTTTTCCCTGTGAGTGAGGAGGATGGTGAGGACGTCGATGACGCCGTTCTTAGTGCGCGGGAGTTCGAATTCGACTTCGACTTTGAAGTTGATCTGGAAGCGGGGACACGATGGACCGATTCTGAAGCGTCATCAGATCACAGATTCGGTATGGTACTGCCGGCGTCCTTTGAAATCGAGAGATTGAAGCAGCGACCTCGAGTACGTACCAGCAGCATACACAAGCCATGCCTTCATGTACCACTGCCAGTTGGAATCGAGCCAGAACAACCACCATCACCCCAACTCACGGCGTCCTTAAGCCTATCTTTATCTTCTGCTGGACGAATACGAAGTCAGAATGACCTTTCGACACCAGTCTACACAGAAGTTGATGTTAACCTGAATGAAGTTGATGTTAACCTGAATGAAGTCGATGTTAACCTGAATGTCAGCCAAGTGGACATCGCTGCGTATGGCGGATTTGATAAGTGCACAGAAGACGAGCTCACTCTTGCGATGGATTTGCCAACAAGTGTCCGCCGCGAAGACCACGGGAACTTGACGAACAAAAAGCGTTCGAGTTTTGATAGCGATCACAGCTGGTTCTCTTCCAGGTCGTCACGACCTCCAGGCCTAGGAAACCTTCCCTGTAGATGACAGGTTTCTGATCAATGGCTACTAGAATTTATCATCCGATTTCTACAAATCAGGTCCTCGTGCATCTAGTAACAAACATCTATCTCCAGTGTGTCTGGACATTCCTTACCATCTTACATCGTAATTTGATCGACATAACCTTCGTTTAATCTTTTCCCTTACCGACGTTCTTTCACAAAGTACTTTACTGATCCTGTGATGCTCTCCTTCTGAAGTCACATTAATATATGAAAACTATCGTGCCATCATCGATACATGGCACTGTCATGGAAGTTAATTACATGTGCATTCTTATACTTGCTCTGACCAAGTAATTTTCACGTCGAACACATCACTGTACGACCAACTTAAATATTGCAAAAACCAACCATCCCGTTCTGTGCTGTGGTCCCAGATACACATCATGATATCCAAAGCCACGTTTTTTCTGAGGCATGCTTCAAAGAACCTGCCAGAAACATATAATATGTGAGGATTCTTGGAAGGGACATATGCTCACTGGCGCTCACTCCTTATTAAGGTCCTGATCTTGCCAGTACCTTTGAAGCTATGTAACAATCTCAGGGTCGACGGTCCATTTCGACTCATTGTGAACGCCTTTACTGACCCAGCTGATCCAATTGAAGCGCCTGCGAACTCGAAGGGGAAATCAATCTAACAACTTTGTCTCCTCTCATTATCAATCAAATTTCGCGTCCTCGACTACATTCCTCTGTTCTTTCTTCTGATCAAGCTTCGATCAAGCGTGTTCTGTTTTTCTTGGTTACAATACGGATTCAACCAAAGCCCTTGTGGTAAAAGTTGGGTAAAAGGGACGTCCAACTGCGTCACAACCTCATCAATGCATCACGCATCAAGCTTTCAAGCTTCAGCTTCAGGTTCTATCTCAGAGTCTATGCGGACATCTGCTTTGCTCCCTACGACGAATTCAGGTTCATCATCTGAGAGCGACTCCCCTTCTGATTGGTACTTGTGATGCGGAAGTTCGTCTCCAGCTGTGCCGTCTACCTCCAAGATACACCGTCCGAATCTGTATGAACGTCCACGACCTAGGGGATGTAGACTGCAGGTGGAACGGTTAATGGGCACAATGATTCCATGGCGTCGACTATCGCGCTCTCCTTATTCTCATTCCACGACCAAAAGTCACGTTCGACTATCGAAAAAGAACAGCGCACTTGCTAGTCTGCAAGGTTCTGGTCGATCAGACAGGTTCCGATGATAAGAAAGTCATGGGTAGCGTAACCAACTGCAAGCTAAAGTGGAAAGACGGTGCCGATAAACCATCTGGTTTCATTGATGGTCCTGCTGAAGGTCAGCAAAATAAGCTCCTCGGCACCATATTGTTAAATTGGAGGCACAGCAACGAGACTTTGAGCGTCAGTTGCATAGCGTTCGGTTACTTGTATTGCTACCCTCTCTTATCATGTGTGTCTTTATATGGTGTACCCGGTGTCCCGGTGTTGACTGATTAACAGAATAATCGTACCAATTGTGTGGTTTACTCACGATTATCAGGATTTGGCTGGCCTAGTTCAACCCCTCCCCCTCTCCGTGTTGGTAGTAAACTCATGTAGGTTACAAAACTGACATCCCTAAAGTAGAAAATGATTCACGTCGAGGACGTGCGGGACTCCCTCGACAAGTATCTTAATTGTAAAAAACACTGTTTTTACCTGTAACACCTATGTCGTTGCTGCCCTTCCCAGCTCCTAGTTTACACGAGCAAGATGCCCCGTAAGCCACCGCATGTACTCTTAGTCCTCAGGAACATGCTTACACTTGGCCTTAACACACACAGCTTGGCTCTCAATCGCACCCGTCCCAGCCCTGAAACAATATTCCCGCCCCAATTACCTCTCAAACACGCGCGCCGGTGCCCTCTGCTTAGTACTGTACTTAGTTTCTATTGTTATCTACTCTGTAACGTATATTTGGATGTTGACATTATCACAAAAAAATCATAAGTAGGTATACATCTGAGGAGCGCAGTGCGGATATGATGAGGTCACGTGAGATGTTCGGGAACGAGGCAGTTGTCTAACTTTGGTGGCGAGAAAAACGCTGATCTCCACTGAGATTACACCGCGACTACTGGAATAGATCGCATTGAAATATCTCCTCACCGCTTATTCCCGTTTCGCGTCTACTAGAGTATCAGACAATGACTAATGATCGGAGATTTCTGTTCTCAAACAGTTGGGCGAGATGTAGGTTTCGCAAGTTTATCTTTTTTTTTGTGACACGAAATGGCAACTACCTAGGAAGTCCTTTGTAGCACGACGAGTGCGTTTGAT
>QLOM01003561.1:0-17919 GCA_003313785.1 Termitomyces sp. MG148 | reverse complement strand
CTCCGAGCTTAGTCCAATGATATGCCTATTCCTAGCAAATCCGACCGGCCGCTCAGCCCACCCTTTCCCCTTCTGTCTCTTAGTAGTCAGCCTTGATGAGTCATATGCATGGACCTTACTCAGCATCGATTATTGTTAGTCATACTCCTTTACATACCAGGGCCTGATTAGTAAACAGTATTAGTAATAGCAGAGCCATCGATGTAGTATATATAGGCAGCCTGTGGATAGAATATCCCCAGGCTGAACAATAGCAGTGTTCTTCTGGCCTACACACCGAACCTACTGTAAGCTCTCTAGCAACGTCCGACCGCTTGGTTAGCCTTGCCGGTCCCTTGCTTGACTCTTGCCTGCCTCTACGCCTGCTCGACTCCTGCTTGTTACCAGTGCTCGCTGGCTCTGTGGAAGGAGTTCCGCAGATGTTAAGCGTTCCTCTTACAATTAACTGCCAAGCACACTGGGCCCTGCACTACAATGATCTCATGCCCCAGTCCAGAACCTTACCAATGATCTCAGTATGCCATGCTACTCATGCCAATCATTACTGCACCACTGTCAATCATGCCCAGTCTCTGCCATGCCATGGTCTATTATCCTGGCTACTTCTGCACCACTGCCCATCAACTTGGCCATCCCTGCACTACCACTTATTACCTGGTCATCACACTGTGGCACTGCCCAACTCCAGCTATCACTGACATCAACTCCTGGAACTGCTTCTGCTCTGATCAATCCTGCTACATCAGCTATCAGCCCCATCAATCACTATCACCACCGTCCAACATCCAGTCTTTCATTGGTCCAAACTGACATCATGCCCAATAGATTCCCTGGACTTTGATATAGTCCTAGATATTGTGTTGATGCCAGCCTGGTACTACATTTCCTGGGACTGATATTACTCATCCTAGACCATGCCCACTGGCTGTGTACTTAAAAGGTAGTCAGTCATTAGATCCAGTAGTCTCAATATCTGCAACAACTTTGTAAATTGTGTTACTGAACCATATCTTGTGTTTGCTACCTTGTTCTCTGATTTGTGTTTGCACTCTCCTCTTTTTGAATCTACTGTTTTTATTGTCTATTGTTTGAGTGTCTGAAACTTATCTTGTCTTCTCTTGCCTCATTTCAACCCCTGGATTTCTCCCAGATACTTCCCCTTTGTCTTTGTTACTTCAACACTTGCCCCAGTTTACTTGTATCCATTTCTTCTTGAGTGTTCCCCAGTTCCCAGCTTTGTATCAGCCTTAAACCTATTTCTAAATCCTATAATTGCCCTTACTGCACCATGCTGTACACTCTGTACCCTGGACTAGCCCCCTCAGCCCCAGAATCTCTTGTCTGACTCTGGACTTAACCCCATCTCTGTAATGGAGCAGTCTGTTCAGTCTATACTTAGCACAGCCACTCTTTAATCTTTTTCCTTTACCACTGTCCCTACACTTGTATAGTCACCATTCTCTCTATAGAACTGGGTCTTATGCACTTGGACACTTGAGGATTCAAGAACTCACCAAAATCCTGTAACTACATTACAATTTCTCCAGACTTAGTCCCAGCACCTGGACCTTGTCTGCTACATGTAAAACTCCATATCTGGTCCAGACATCCCCTGGAACACATAGGATATTGTGTACATAGTTATACTGGTTCCAAGAGTAAGGCCTTGCTTGAAAGATAGCCCCTGGGTCAGTGGCGCAGCCAGTGCATGTAGTGTGAGGCAGGCAGCAAGAAGTAGTGATATTAAATTCATATTGTATCAAGGTTTTACCACTATAATGGAGGTGGTTAAACAACTGGCATGAAATGTATGTAATTGTACGGACTCACACAAGTCCGGCTCGTAGCCAGTTGGAAATCCCAGACTTTATATTACTTTACTCGTGCCATTTTTCATCCTGGTTAGTCCCCATGGAAACACTTCTGCATCACTCTGCATCATGTTATCCGAAATGATGAAATCTATTTCAAATTTCAGATGGATACCTGGAAAATCAAACATACTGAGCTGACATAAGCCGACATGAGCCATTTTCCGGTTCTGAAGAGACAATCGACATAACAGCTGATCAATACATATCCTCGCAACTAAAAGCTAGCCTGAATTTGTTTTTGGAGTACATGCCATGCCGGAACAGCATTGACTGCTTCCCCAAATAAGTTATGTGTCCTTGTTATATATAAGCTCAGGTGTGCTCACCTTCAGTCTATATAGCTTGACTAAGGGTGTATGCATTTTGTTGTTGTATACTAATGTATATCCTTGGTTTGTAGTCTAGGGGCTATGTCTTACTCGTTATTTGTGACACACTCTGTGTCAGGCAATTTGTACAGAATCCTTCTTTTTGATAAGGCCATGAGATTTATTTTGTTAATACTTTTATATTTGACGCCTTCTAAAGATACTCTGGAGGATAGGATTCTAGATCCAGAGATTCACAGATCACATTGATCGCGAGGAAATTGGTATCAATGGAATCATTTAAGGTACGATCAGGTGGGCAGGAGCCACCAGGAGTCAAGGGTACTTGTTGTTGTGGGCGTTGACAAGAGGTAAGTCGTCGCTGTAACAAGCAGCTTTGTAATTACAACTGTAGTTATGATATCACCGTTGGCCTGTACTTACCATCCTGCCAGCATCAGGTGGTGATCACGCGCTCTTGTACAAACGTGCGCTGTATTAGAAACATTTCCCATGTCATGATGTTGACATCTATGAGCTTATATAGGCCGGATGTGTAAGCTCCATCTATAGAGGTCTCTCTCTTCTATCTATCCTCCCCACGCAGAACAATGTCGAGCAGAGAACAGAGCTCTGCAGATGGTCCTATACGTGACGAGAAGAATGTGTTGATCATCAACAGTCGACGCCGCAACGCACTCCAAGAGATTGATGAAGCCTCATTCAAGTAAGCATCCTTGATGTCTTCCTCGAACAGATAACATTTCCCTAATGCGCCGCAGCTGGTTCCATGCCAAGGTTTGCCTGGTCGCTGGCGCTGGATTTTTCACCGACGCGTGAGTACCATGGTTATCATGACAATCTCTCATGATATGATAGAGACATCGTAGCTATGACATTTTTGCCATTAACATTGCTTCAGTCATGTTGGGCTACGTCTACGGCACAGGTTAATCATGTCGTTTCTTTCAATGGGTGACAAGAAGCAACCTGGAACTTCTCAGGTTCCCCTCTCAACAAAACTGGTCAGATATTAAACAAGAACCAGGATCTCGGTGTAAAAGTTGCGACGCCTGTTGGTACTGTCGTCGGTCAGCTTCTGTTTGGTTGGTTGGCTGATAGAGTTGGTCGTAAGCGGATGTGTAAGTCTCATCTACCTCTCATAACGCGCCCAACAGATCAACTCATTTGCAGACGGTGTCGAGTTGATAATTATCATAGTTTCCACTTTTGCGCAAGCTTTGTCTGCCGGTGGCCATGCCGTCGGTATCATTGGTGTCCTCATCGTCTGGCGTTTCCTTGTAAGTAGGTATATTCTACATCCTCGGCTGAGGCCAACGATGACAGATGGGTATTGGTATTGGTGGTGACTACCCCCTCTCTGCTGTTATCTCTTCTGAATTCGCTTCAACGCGTATACGTGGTAGAATGATCGTTGCCGTTGGTACGTCGCAAGGTTGGGGTAATTTCTGTGCGTCCTCTTACTGCTTGAATTAGCCTCAGTGCTCTGATCTTCTATCCACTATAGCTTCTGCCCTCGTTGCACTTATAACTGTTGCCGCTTACAAAAATTCCATCCTCGGTGATCCAAGCATTGACAAGCCGGATCACGTCGATGAAGTGTGGCGTATTCTCATTGGTCTTGGGTGTGTCCCTGGATGTATTGCCCTCTACTTCCGCCTCACTATACCTGAGACCCCCCGATTCACTATGGACATTGAGCGTAACATTCAGAAAGCCTCCGATGACATCAGGAATGTCCTCGCTACTGGTACCTTCGTTATTGATCCCAATGCGCCTGTACGCCGTATCAACGTTCCAAAGGCCAGCTGGAGCGATTTTTGGGCTTATTTTGGGCAGTGGAACCATGGAAAGGTCTTGTTAGGTACATCTTGGTCGTGGTTTGCTTTGGACGTGAGTAACCTTGTGCAATAAAGTCTTCAAGTCGATTATATCTCCTTACAGATTGCTTTTTACGGATTAAATCTCAACAACTCTATCGTTCTTCAGGCAATCAACTTCGGCACTCCCTCTTCCGAAGGCACTCAGCGAGTCTACGACAGCTTGTGGAACATTTGTGTTGGTAACTTGATCATCTCTATCGGTGGATTACTTCCTGGCTACTACTTTACCTTCCTCTTCATCGACATATGGGGACGAAAACCTATCCAGTTCATGGGTTTTACCATATGCACTATCCTCTTCATTATCCTTGGTAAATAGTCATCTCTCTTGACTGGTGTCGTTGCAACTTATTGTAACCATCTAGGTTTCGGTTTCGACAAGCTTAATGCTACCGATATGACCAAAAAAGGATTTGTCGTCCTCTACTGCTTTACTAACTTTTTCCAAAACTTTGGCCCTAATACCACCATTTTTATTGTACCCGGAGAAGCCTTCCCAACACGTTATCGTTCAACAGCCCATGGTATCTCTGCTGCGAGCGGTAAACTTGGGGCTATTGTTGCTCAAGTTGGGTTTGCCCAACTGAAGGATATTGGTGGAACCAATCAATTTGTCAAGCATATGTGTGTGTCTCCTCTGCATTTTCCTTCGCGGAGCTAAACTGAAGAGTCCAGTTTGGAGATTTTTGCTTTTTTTATGTTGACTGGAATATTCTCAACCTTTCTCATTCCCGAAACAAAAGGATTAAGTCTAGAGGAGATCTCTCAGGAGGACCAAGCAGCCTTTGTGAAGGCGTACTAAATGAAAAACCCTTTCACGCTCCTGTCATAATATTTAAATTGGACCCTGTCAGTCAGAAACGGAGTTACTGTATTTAACATGTGCAAAATAAAGAATCTTATGAACATTTCTCTGTCAAGCCATTGTTATTATTCCAAGATGAAAGAGGGGTTTGTTGGACATGAGATCTGTCCAGAGCAGAATTAAGGTAAACTGACAAGACAAACAGAGGTAAGAAGACGATGAGAGAATAGAGAA
Organism: Termitomyces sp. MG148; assembly: GCA_003313785.1. Lineage (NCBI taxonomy): Eukaryota > Fungi > Basidiomycota > Agaricomycetes > Agaricales > Lyophyllaceae > Termitomyces > Termitomyces sp. MG148. The sequence continues at coordinate 12,794 of QLOM01003561.1, read as the reverse complement.
AAAAAGCTAGAGATCAAGCAATGAAGACAAGACACTACCAAGTTTTGAGATGGATACGACCAGATTTTCAAGGTGACTAAGTAACAAACATATATCATGATATCAAGAAGGTCCGCATTTTGGGAACAGGAAAGGATGATGATGTGGTGGTTTTGGAAGGAATCTCCAGCCAACCACTGACAGCCTGCGAATGATAATTGTCAATTATCTGTCAGAAGGGTGCCCTATGAATCAGAGAACGATTTCCATTCTGAGCATTCGGCCCATGATTGTATTCTTTCCTTCTGAGACTGGGTTCTGTCACTGGACTCTTGTTTCACAGAGAACATACGTTATACATAACCCAAACAGCAAGATACGTACCTCTTCGCCAACTCGTGTACTTGTCGGTTCATGCATCAGACCTTCACCACACTTACGCTTACTGGAAGTCCTCTTCTCGGCCACTCAGAACAAATCACAGCACGATCAGCCTTTGCAGGATGAGACGATGAAAGGACGTAGTTGATGGTTCAACCAATCATTACATCCCTACCATACGACGCGGCCGAACAATCTGAATCAGGCTAAATATCTGTATCATACTGAGCGACTTCAATTCTTCAGATCAAGAGTTTGATCCAATCACTGAGAGTTTTCTCGATTGTTTGATCAGAGTTCTGTCAAAGAAAAGATAGATGTAGTTGCAGATATATACAACTTATCGATAACAAGGGCAGAGTATCCATACGTAGATGCGACGAGGACGGCCCAAACGCCACAATGCATACGCTCTTCGTCTCTTTTCGCGTCCCCGTACCGGCAGCACATCGATGACAGTACCACAAATATTTTGATGCGAAGGATAACAGAGTGCAACTTGACCACAGGGAAGGTCCCAGTTTGTATGCGAGGTGCGATTGGTCGACGAAGCAACTCAGAGAGGAAAACAATGTCAGATGCAGTTGAGTGAGCAGTCCGGCCCGTGTAGGTCGACGATTTCATGCGTGTTCTCCACGGAAATGTATGCGGTGAGATAGGGGCGGGCCGTCGAGGCAGAAAAGGATAACGGGTTCTTCGAGAAGGAAAAGAAAAGAGGAAGCCAGCTGGAGAGTGATGTGGTTGGAGCAGGGGTTGACGGCCATGCCTATTGGACGTTTTGCCGCCACTGTTGCACCCCCCCATCCTTATAGTCGCCTTCTAATACAGGCTTGCACTATCATACACGCCCATCGGCACGAACACCCTGAACAACGCAGGGGAAATCATGTGTTGCTCCCCGACGTGCCGTACACCTCCTAGTATGGACATCGGGGGCGTGACGACGAGCCGGAAAGAAGGCGTGATAGATGGTCGTTCTCGCACAAGAGCGTGCCAAGGAACATACTGACGAGGAAAGATTGGGGTTGTTGTGAGGCACACGAAAGCGGTGCACCATACAAACGTCACACGACCACAAATTTGCAACGCGTCATTATGTCAGCTCCGTACTCGTTGGTGGATTCAGAGGAAGCTAGCTATGCATCAATTTACCCGGGGCCCATGATCGCTACTCAGCTGTGGTTTGCCGTGAACCGCGCCTTCATTTTTCTTTCCTACCCTCACAATGGCAAGCCTCTTGCATCCATCGCGTCCTACAACACCCGGAAATCCTCACTTGGGTAGCATTGTAATTTCTGTTGAGGACCTCAACTCATGTGTACTATTGTTCCCAGGTTACCCAGGTGGTCGTAATTACGATTACACAAAGAGTTACAGCCCCGAGAAACCGGGTGAAGAGGCGAATGAGAATGCGCGCGTCTGGAATGTCTATCTCGACGAAGCTCATGAATATGATATGGACATGATTCGAGGCTTTCGAAACATTATCGATGGTCTCCTCGTTTTTGCAAGTTGTCACAGCCGTCCATAATTCATGTTCTCAATTACAATATAGGCTGCGCTCTTCTCGGCAGTGGTCACAACGTTTGTTGCTCAAACATCTCAAGCCCTCCAACCGAATAACTCACAGATTATGGTATCCCTACTGATTGAAACCAATCAATTATTGAGGGCCTCTGGGAATAAAACAAGCATAAGTGCTGTACCAGCAGCATTTCTAGGTCCTGAAAGCCGGACACACACTTCAATCGATGTCTGGGTCAATGGACTCTTTTTCACCAGTCTCGCTCTCTCATTGTCCACTGCCCTCCTATCTGTTCTGGCCAAACAATGGATTCAAGTTTGCTCACTCCCTTCACCTTGTCTCACAAGTCATCTAACTTGATGAATAGGCATATACTACAATTGTACCTGGTGGTGCCAAAACTCGCGCTCAAACTCGTCACTTCCGCTTTGAAGGATTTGTGAAATGGAAACTTGGTGATATCATTGAAAGTCTTCCATTGATCCTGCACTGCTCAGTTGCCATTTTTCTTATTGGACTTGCTCTTTACATTTCACAATTGTCTCATCCAATATGTGGAGTTGTTTCTGGAATTACTGCTCTCACATTCCTGTTCTATTTTGGATCTTCTATGATTCCTGCTTTTGACATTGCTTGTCCCTTCCGTATTCCCTTCATGTTTCCTCTAGCTCAGCTTCTGTTCTTTGTCTCTTATAAGATACAATATGTATACTTGAGCCTCCATCACAAGCAACATGCAATATTGAGGCCATGGAAGAGAAGAGGGTCTTTGAAAATAGGAGAGCAAATTGAAGCATCAAGTGATTATGTTGCTTGCAACTCCTTGGGTTGGCTATTCAACCACTCATCCAACCTTTCTGTTAAAGAAATTGTCATGGAGGGTACTTGTGGTTTGCTTGATGAGAAGGCCTGCCTTTATAAACCTATGGAATATTTCTTTTCCAACTCAGAAGATAACCTTTTTGTCTCTACATTCACATATGCTTTATCAAGGTTGTCAGATATGTCCTCAACATTTTCCAAGGAAGAAGAAATTGGAGAGAGTACTGTGCAGGGTCGACTTATTGCAGCTTTAATGAAAGTCCCTCTCAAGAAAGTTCAAGTAGATGAATCCACTCAATCTACAACTCATTTAAAAGACTGGAAACAACAGATATTGGATACACTCCTTGATGCTTATACAAATGCACTTCAAAAAAAGCATCATAACTTATCTCGGTATCTTCTAAAATGGGGTGGTCACCTGTTTCAACTTGACAGTGGATGGAACAAATTTTTGCATCAATGTGCATTAAATGGGGATGCACAGAGCCTTCATGATTTAGTAAATCAAGGAATAGGCCTCAATGGGCATGATTCTTATGGTTGGACTGCTTTGCATCATGCAGTCTACCAAGGCAATTTGGATATGGTCATTGCTCTTGTTGAACAAAAGCCAGGTCTGATGTTTGCTACAGCAAACTGGGGTGATCTCTCAGAATGGACACCACTTGATGTTGCTGCTGGATATTGGAGGGGTTCCAGTGTGGTGGCATACCTTTTAAATCATGGTGCAAAATCAATATCTCACAATGCACTCTATCATGGATTAGCAAGATGGGAATCTCATGCACAACTGAAAAAAGTACAGCTTCTCCTTGACTTTGGATGGGACAGAATGCTCAAGGATAATGAAGGGAATACATTGCTTGATGTTGCACGCAGCAAAGGTGATAGTGCACTTGTTGATTACTTGGAACAGATTGATAGGCTCTCTGCATGTGAAAATACATCTCAAACTGTAAGTCAACAGACATTGTAGACTCTTTCTGGTATGTGTGTCACACTCCAGACCACAAACATGGGAATATAATCAATCATTGCAGTGATATGGACAGATTATATATATGCCAAACCAAACATGCCAAGGTAACAATTGAACAAGGCATACTCTCTAAAAAGAAAAAGGGGAGAGGCACTTGCAGAGAATAAAAAATAGAATAAATATATTGAGATGTGTCTAGGCATGCTACTGATGTACAGAGTGCCATATGAAATACTACTAAATTTGGGCTTAAGCATGGAAATTGGAAACCAATAGATATTGGGCAGCACTTTTGATCCTGAAGAAAAAAAATAAAACACTCCCTTGATGGCCAAATCAGGGAAGAATCAAAAATGGTTTTTGCAAAGAAGAGTACAACACCATAATGTCAGCATGGATTTGGTTTTCAGATTACAAGAGTAAATTAATTGAAGGTTTTCAAAGATAACAGTAAAACAGAACTAGTGATTGGCACAGGTAGATAGATTCAGGTCCAGATATCAATCCTGGTACTCAAGAAGTACCTGTACTCAATAAGCTGGGTAGTGTAAGGAAAAGGCTTGATGTCTGTGGAACTCCTTCCACAGAGCAGGCAATGCAAGTGACAAGCAAGAGTCAAGCAAATGTAGAGGCAGGCAAGAGTCAGGCAAGGGGCAAGCAGAGCTAACAGAGGGTTAAACATTGCTAGAGAAGTTTATGGTCAGTTTAATGAGTGGGCCAGGAGAACACTGCTATTGTTCAACTTGGGGATATTCTATTCCACAGGCTGCCAATATATACTACATTGATGGCTGTGTTGCTCAGGCTTTTGTATTCTATTACTATGCATGTATTTTGCAATGTCTATGAAGTTTGATTTTATTCAGAAAGCATGTAAATGACTGTTCTGAAGCTTTCTATTTCCTTATTTGGATAATAAACTTTGCAAAATGCTTGCTAGACAAAGTTTGTTTTTGGGGTTGGCTGCCAGCTGCTGCCAAAAGTTTAAGTTTAGAAATGATGGAGCATAGAGTGAATGGATGGATGTGCAAGGCTGACAAATGTGGTGGAAAATGGCATTGAGAATAAGGACAGCCAGGTTGGAATTGACTGGTGATTATTCTATTTGGAAGATTAGTCAGCAGGTAAGTAGGTAGGTCACTTATATACATATAATTGATTGAGGGTGTTAGGTGTATGGGTGTATATATATGCATTGATAACAATAGTGAGTGATCATGATTAGGGCCAATAAATATATGAAGTAGGAATGTGATTCAAGAGAGTGACAATGGAAGATGAATAAAGGAGACTGATGAGGAGGCTGATTGTGCTATGCTCTGGCTTACTAATATAATATTTCTCAGTTGTTTTTCTTTTGTTGCAACCTATACCTATAGCACATGAGTAAGTACCTCAGTGTTATATACTTGATTCATATTAATTCTACCTATAGTACACAAGTAAGTACTATGGTAGGAGGGATTTTAAGTAAAGGTCATCCATAGTGATATGGTAGCCCACCATGGCACAAACATGAAAAACATGAAAAACATGATTACATTCATGCTAGTACAAAGGAAAACATAATACATGTCTAAAAATGCTGAAAACTATAAGCAAGACATGTTCAAATAGACAAAACCCATAGGCTAGACATACCATAATAATTTGCACCTCTTGACAATCCTAAAACTGGTCCAAACATGTCAAACAATGCACAGATGGTTGAGATATAGGCATACCTTTGAGTAGTGATGAAATAATGATAGCTGAGGCTTCTATCAATCAATCATTGATGATCTGGAGTTAGATCTTGATGGGAATAATAACCAAGATGTGGCAGTGTTAAAAGAAGCTGATTTGATCACAGAAAAATCTGCAATCAAAGAAGAACTGAAAATAGCATGTGGCACTCAGCAGCCATCAAAATAGATTAGATTATGCTATCTGACCTTGGATCAAGATTCAAATACCAAAATCAGTCTAAATTAAGGATTGATGGAATCAATCAAAGATCCTGGATCACAATCTGGGATCAGACCATCAATTCCATCAAACCTTTCTGACTTTCTCTTCTTAAGGCCTACAGAGCCCTCTAAACATGCTATTCCATCCTCCTGAATACCCCAGGACACCCTGGAACCATGCAGACATGACAAAAGGACCCTTTGTGGGTCTTAGATGTTAGAACAAGGGAACCAGAGGCTGGAACATGCCTGAAACAGGCAGCCAGAGCAAATTTTATAATTCAATACATTTTATTAAATTGTGCACTTGGATGGCTGAAACCTTAGCCAATACTCAGACCCGTCAAGCCTATGGACACACAAAGCACGTGTGGTCTATGCACACTGGAAGGAGTATAAATAGAGCAGGAAAATGAGGGACCCAGCTAAGGAAATACTTGTGCAGCTTGGGGCCTCCAAGGAGTGGACTACTTAGGCTAACCAGATATAGTACTTTAGACCAGCTTTAATATAGCTTATTGATCAACTTTGTGTAGACTTAAGTTCATTAAAATTAAGCATAACTTTATTAATCTATTGAATAAACCATTTGTGTGGCTCAGAGTCCCCCCAGGAAGTGGACTGCTGAGGCCTATCATTTAGTTGACTTCTCTAGGGTTGCTTCTAAAGCTCTTTTATTTGTGTGGACTATTTAAGTTCACTATAATAATAAAATAAAACTATCAAACTATTACAACTTTATTACAAGTGTGTGTCTCTGTGTCATGGCCCCACAAAACTTGCAAAAGTAAAGTTTAGTTGTTTACACTAATTGGAGTCCCTCTGATTAGTTCAACAAACCCTACATTTTGCATCAATAGGTATCTCACTTTCAAGTCTCGTATAGTTGACTGAGGGTGATTGTAAAGAGTTATGGTATTGGGCCATGTTATTTTTTGCTTTGGTAAATGCTGCCTTTGCCTGAGAGGGTGAGACAGAGGTGATAATTTTTATTAGCAAAGAATGGTGAGACTCTGGTAGCTGAGTGAAGTGTATTGTTATAAGTAACACTCAGCAAGGGGTAGCTCCACATGCCAGCTGTTCTAGAAGTAGTTGATGTAGAGGCAGAGGTACTGTTCTATGGTCTGGTTGAGTTGTTCTGTTTGTTAATTGGTCTACAGCTGGTATGCAGTTGCTGTAGAGCAATGAACCCACTAATTGGAGGGGCTTGGAGGGCAATAGGAGTTGCAGAGGGCTTGGGAGTGGTAGCCTAAATACTCTAAAGTAGTCCAATCATAGCAGGGGATTGACCAGAGTGGAAATGGAGGCTGAGCATGAGTGGAATGAGTTAAAGACTTAGAATCAGACAAGAAATGGAGAAAAAAAAAGAGTTTTATTGAGAGAGAGAGAGAGAGAGAGAGAGAGAGAGAGAGAGAGAGAGAGAGAGAGGAAAGAGACAGAGAACAGAGAAAAGATAAGTAGGAACTATTGTTAATGTCAGAGAACTCCTCATCTCTCTCCTTTTTCACTCTTTATCCCTTCATTCTTCCTCTATTCATTTCCTTATTTCTGCTGTCACTCTTTTACCTTACTGCTTCTATTCTTTGAACACTATCTATTAGTACTATTCTCAGCCTTTGAGGTGCTCTGGTTCTTTAGTTATCATTCAGACAAGTATAGCCAATGCTTTCAGAGGCTTAGTCATTGTCAAGCTAGTCTGACAGTTACTAAGCAAGTCACATGAGATGCAGTCTTGTGATGTCTGGAGCAATTTTTGAGTTTTTCACTATTTAGGTTAGGATTAGCCATTTCTGTTGATCTGTATAGTTGTTTCCCATGCTTCCAGAGCCCTAGAAGCATCAGTCCTGGCATAGGAAATCCCTAGACTTGTTCTCTTTGGATTTTCATCTGCTAGGTGAGTAGTTATTAGGATATTGTCAGTATACACTCTAATACACTTTTGATTTCCCTCTGCCAGCTGTATGACTGAGCCATAGCCTCCAAAGGTTGCCCTTACAGCTGTGCCAAAGTGAAATTCTTTGACATGAACCCAGCTGGTCTGCAATTCTGCCAGGAGCTTTCCTAGCCATATATTGCACCTAATTCAGTCTTCAAGGCATCACAGATGAGCCAGATTGGCTCATTCTGCCTAGAGTCAATTGGCCAAATCACTGGAGTCTTTGAGCAGATCTGTTTGATCATCTTAAAGCAATGCTGGTGTATGGGTCTCCATATAAACAGAGCCCTGTTGTAACGGAATTATCCATGTTACTAGCGTCAACGACGCTATAATCGTTTATTAGAGTATTACATAAGATAACATCTTGTTTTCACTCTAAGTACTAGTCGAATCCGATATTGCGGTCTGATTTAGCACTTGTGTGAACACACAAGATAGTTCTACCTCGTAACTCAGGTTACATTTTTTTAAATCTTCTGCTATCGGCTTTAGACTCTAGGCTTGTTACCGACTAGGCAACTCTCTCAAAACCTCTCGATTCTCTGTTGGCATCACGTCGAAAACGTGCTTCCATGACTGGCCCTATTGATCTGGATCCTCCGTTTCCAGCGGCAGACACAGGTGACCTACCTGTGCTTCAAGCTGTGAAGACGCAATCGGCGTCAGCATACCAACCCCCGCCAAAGCGGGACGAAAAGACTCCTCGCGATGTCAGCACAAGCTTTGGAATGCCTGGTGGGCTGTCCGTATCACGGATGATGTCCATTGTATGACCTGGTGGTACACCAGGAGAGAGATCCGCGGTGTCAGGAGTGTCGCTGCCAGCGAGCCAAATGCCTTCATTGATGTATCCGGTATTGCCCGAGAGCTCTTCAGCTCCCTCTGAGGGTCAACCGGACATTACCCAGTACGCGGAAATGGTACAAGGCAGCGCGTTGGCGCATAGTACCCCATTCCGGACTGCACCTACGGAACGGCATTTGGAATATGTGGTCGATGCTGCCACTGAACCGGGACCGTCGTCGTTGACGACACAAGGACAGAAGCAAGGACCAGTAATAGCGGTCAGTAGGGAGGACGACAATGGCGTAAGGCTGGGAAAGGCGTCAACAGCGCCTGGAATTCCAGAGTTGCACAGATGGACCGGCAACCAGCCGCAAGTGAGGCATGACGGCCTCAGGGGAGTTATGGACTTAGAGTCCGAGTTGGAGTCCTCAGATGATGAGGAAAGCAAAAGGTCGCGTTCGACCTTGTCTATCCAGTTACAGCTGGTGTTAGACCGATATCCGTCGGTCGCGAAGGAATCAACGCAAAAGCGTCTGCAACTCTATGTAGTAAAGCACTTGCAGTTGCTGGCTGCTAGGAGTCACGATGTACCCCGTGCAGATTTGAATGAATATATCGAATTGTTTGTGCGCATCTTTGAACTCGAAGTAGTAGAATACCTTAAGCGCAAAGCGGCGCGAGGGTCAGCAGTCTCAACGGCTACTCCAGCCGACTCGGTAGAATGTGAAATGAGGGTGCGCCGACGAGCGCCATTAATCGCGGATGCGATGGAATTGCTCAATGCGCCTCGTCAGGCTAATGAGTCTCTGCAAGACTATGTTTGGCGTCAGAACGCCGCAAACCGTCAACGCATAGTTAGCGGAGTGCCTCAGCAGGCATTGTCTGAGGTGGAGACTGTGACGACGACTCCGGCAGAGCCAGAAGCACTACTTGCAGTGCAGGAAGTTAAGACACCTCGTAAGCAAGTTACTATCAAGGAAGAGGTGGGCGAAGTCCACATTCTTGAGGAACGAACGCGACCACGACGCGTAGGGCGACGCGTCCACCTGGTGGACAACTGGAATGAACACGTCAATTACCAGAGAATACGCAACCAGGACTTGTGCGAGCAGGGTGAGTCGTTAATTGACGACCAGGGTGTAGTCTTTGAAGGGCGCGAGGGTGTAATGCCTGTCAATGAGATGCGGCGACAATTCGCGGCTCGAACTGCTGAACCGGACAGAGATCCGGATGGTAGTGATAATAATAGTAACCACTGCGAGCGGAGGGAGCCAATTCGTTGCAATAACAATGGTGGAAGACGTGATCGTAGGAATGACGATTGGGACGACGATAATCGTCGTGATAGTGGCAGGCAGGTTGGTGGATTACCAGCGGAGCAACAAGTGAGGCAACAGCCCACCCCACGGCCGGAAAGAGCGGCCAATGAGCACCTGTTTTGCAGTCCCAGGGCATTTTCGATGCCCGCACCTCATGAATTGCGTGAAACTATGCCGGGAATGAATGAAGCGGTCAGGATCCATATGGATCATATGCATGACCGTCTCAACCGTCTGGTGGATGACTCCCTTGGAGTCAGGTTTAAATTCCCTGCTGGGGTAAGTCCCCGTAAGTCTGATGGTAAGCACATACATGCGTACGCCGGAGGACATAGGTTCTCTCAACTGGAGGACTGGGCCATGGACGTGTGCTACCACCTCGCAGCCTGCTGCTATGGTGGAGACGACATGGACCAGCACGAATTTATGGAAGGAGAGGCTCGGAATTGGTTCCGTCGCCATGTTCTCCACATTAATCGCGATAAATCGCATTGGACATTTAAAGAGGTCCTGATAGGACTGTATAATCGGTTTGTCAACGCTGCTACGATGCAGGAGGCTCGTGATGCCTTCAGAAAGGCGGTGTATGATGCTAAGACTGGCGTCCAGACCTTTTATGATGACCTGGTGGGTCATGCACAGAATATGGCCGTCTATCCAGATGAATACACGATCCGCGAGACATTCCTGGACGGAATACCCGCAGACATGAGGAGAGCGTTAATACGCGATGATAATTTGTCCCCAGAGGTCAATACTGTGACCAAATTTTTGGCGTATGCCATCCGTTATGAGCAGTTGACACGGACTGCAAACCATTACGAGCAGCGTAGTTCATGCCGAGGAACAGTGAACCGTCAGGCAGTGAAGGTGGAAACCTTCTTGGCCAAACGGACAGATATGGAGAACAATCGCAATCCGCGATTTGTTGTCCGTAAGTCAATTCCTGGAGGCCAACGGTCTCGATCGAAGCCTGCTGGACAATTGCCGGCGAAGGATAGTCGACCCTTGTCGGGTCAGAATCAAGTAGCACCGAGAGGATTGGTGGCGCTGGTACCGCGTATAGCGGGCAAGGCCGCTGGGGTTCCAGGCGCGGCCCAGAGAAGGACGGCCGGGGATCCCTCAGCATGCTACAATTGTGGCAAGAGTGGGCATTTCTCTAAGGAGTGTCCCGCCCCTCCTAAGGCACACATCCGAGCGGCCCATACGGCTGCGGCACCTAGCAATGTTGTCAGTGACGATGAGGACAACGATACCGTTGAAGAAGTGGAGGAAGAACCGCAGGTAGAGGCTGACGAGTCGGAAGTGGGTGACGCCGAGAGCGTCCAGATTGATGGCGACGAATACATTGCAGTGGATGTGTACGACAGCGACTACTATGCCCGTGATGACGACGAGGAACACCTGTTTGCACTGACGGAGTGCCGGGGGGATCAGCGCGTCCGGATGAGACGCGTAACCCTGCAGAAGGCAACGACTAAGTTGCAGCGGCCACGCTATACTCCTGAAGAGAAGGAGTGCTTGGTCACGTATGTTGATGTCAATGGACATCCGGCCTGGACGTTGTGGGACTCGGGGAGTACCACTACGGGCATTACGCCCCAGTTTGCTCATGTCAACGCGATTTGCGTTCATGAACTGAAGGAGCCATTGATGCTCCAGCTGGGGACTGTGGGGAGTCGCGCTATGGTGCAATTTGGCGCGGAAGTGAGGATAAAGACGTCAGGAACGTCGACAAAAGAGTATGTGGATATAGCAAATTTTGATTGCTATGACATGATTATCGGTACGCCGTTTATGCGTAAGAACAAGGTGTCGCTGGATTTCGTGCACGACATGGTCGTTGTGAATGGTACGCCTGTGAAGGCGGAGAAAGTCGTGTTGCATGACACAGATGGTCGTTTAAGGCGCTATCGCGCAACTGAAAAGCGGCATGAGGAACGCAACTGACTAGATGGTTGCAGGAGAGTGACTGTGCAGGAGGCGGAGGACAAACAAGTTCCACCAAAAAGCCTACTGGCAGACTTGCCGGCTATACTAATGTCGGAGGAAGAGTTTCAAGGAACTCTGGAGAAGGGGAAGCACCCGGATGGGATTGGGTGTACCAATGGGAAGCCTAAACAGGCTGTACAGTGCAAGAATGAGCGTGGTAGACGCGTGGTGGAGTCGCTGGAGTGCCAGCCGACTAGCTCTCGAGTGAAGGTTGAGGATCTTGTCAAGGACGAGGTATGCAGTACGATGGGAACTGTGGGTAGCACTAGGGCGCTAATGGATCGACCAGTGCCTCGGCCAGGAGTGCAATGGGCGTATGACCCACGAATGCCATGGGAGTGGAATGAGTTGGTAGCGTCAATGGTGACGCAGGCCATGGGAAGTGGGCAGGCAACCCAGACGGGAGAAGTGTACCATCACGCACGAGAGGACGAGATTTCCAAAACATCGGATATCACATTTGACAGATTTTCGCTGAAAGCGAGAAGTGTGCAGTCGTCGGCGAATACGACAAGGAAACAACCGGTTGTAAGGCTGAATCCGGGAGACTTCACAGAGGAGCACGTACGTGCCTTACGGGAGCGATTTGAACCCAAGGTTCAACCGCGTATAGCACGCGTAGCCAAAGGAAAAGGTAAGGCGGTGAGCCTTACAGAGGATGATATTCCTCGATTGCGCCAGCAATGGCAGCTGGAGTTTGCTGATATTGTCAATGGAACAAAGGAAGAGCTTCCTCCGTGGTGGGAGGTTAATCATGAGATCAACCTCATTGACAATACCAAGCAGTACAAATATCATTTGCCTCGCTGCCCACGAGCACTTCAGGATCAACTTCGTGAAAAGACGAATAGATACATAAACGCAAAGTGGTGGAAACCACGACCAGCGGTGCAAGCTGCACCATTACTTTGTATCCCTAAGAAGGATGGAACGTTAAGGACTGCATTGGATGCGCGACAGCGCAATGATAATACAGTCAAGGATGTAACACCTCTTCCAGATCAGGAAGTGATACGAGAAGATGTCGCAACAGCGAAGTATAGGTCAAAGATCAACCTCACAGACGCGTACAAACAGGTCCGCATCCGCGAAGAGGATATACCGAAGACACTGTTCTCGT
>QLOM01003558.1:0-20067 GCA_003313785.1 Termitomyces sp. MG148 | reverse complement strand
AAATTTTCCTTAACAAACTAAGTCTCTGGGACCCTGCCCGGACTCCCTCTCAACTAGCGACCGCCCCACGCATTACCTTCCACAGTAGCTAGGTACCGTTTACCCTTGACAGTACTTAGCGACTTTTGGGCGTCATCAGCGACGGCTACAGCCTAATAAAATTCACGAGACCAATTTATCTGGGGTGAGAGATGAGAGTCAGTCATTGGAGGTGAGCGACATGTCTTACCGTGCAGAGTAGTTGAAAATGTAAAATACAATAAGAAAAAAATAAAAACAAAAATGACTCTGCATGATAAGTGTCAGGCACGATGTGGTGAGAGAGCGGCTAGGTGCTCACCTGTGCTAGGGCGACTGATGTGAGAGTGCTCAACAACGGCATGGATAGACATGAGACTTTTGGGACCTTACTGCCTGCAGCACAGCCTCTGCCCAACTTGGGCACTGCACTGCCGACGGCCCAAAATCCGCACGTGGGGAGCACAGGTGGTGATGACGAGAGTAAGTAGTACGCAGAGGCCTCCAAAAAAGCTCCTTACCCTTGGAACCCGCTTTTACGCCAAAGATGACAGACGCTCTATCTCAGGATACGTAACTATAATGTGCGGCAGACCCACCACATGGAGTTCAAAGAAACAACCAACAGTGGCGCTATCAAGCATGGAAGGTGAATACATGGCCCTTTGTCATGCAACACGCGAAACCCTCTGGATACGCACATTATTGCCGGAGCTCGGACACTCTGTTGGGAGACATTCCACTAAGCCACAGTGGCTTAGTGGAATGTCTCCCAACATAAAGTAAACCTGACCGACCCAGATGGCGGCGGATCAACTCCTCATAGTGGCAATATCCTGGCATTCAGCCTCTGAGCCCAGTATCGTGGCAATATCCTGGCATTTAGTGGAATGTCTCCCAACACACTCAGACAAAAAGCCAACCAGTCTCATCACAGATAACGAATCCGCTACCTTATTCGCAAGCAATCCAGTCTTCCATGCACGAAGCAAACATATCAATATCCGACACCATTTTGTACGCGAACGGATAGCTTCAAACGAAGTTGTTATATTCCACTGCGCATCAGAATCAAACTGCGCTGACATCTTTACAAAAGCGCTACCTCGTCCCGATTTTGAACACAAAGTAGGACCTATTGGAATGATCTCAGTTTGAGGGGGAGAGTTGGAGAAACAACTAGAATCAGTCCGAAATCATTAGCTTGGTATAACGGCGGCCGACGGTACACACTCGTTAGTGCTCGTACTTCCTCTTGTTCATCACGAATGTTCTAGCAATACTGTACAATATGTATATTATCTCTATTGTACGATGACAATAAAACGATCCTATTCCCTTCTATTTCAACTAGTATGTTGCCGCTGCATACACAGTAAAAGCTCATGAATATAACCTTTTCGGGTGGGTTTGATTAAGACTCTGGGTGCATATACTTCTATCTAACCCAACCGCTTCTTGGCTACTATAAACATTCAGGCCTACGAATATCTTTTCAATGCCTTCAAATAGTTTTCATTTGTATTGATAGCTAACATCCCCAAGTTTTCTATCTATTGACAAGACATCTCCTTTTGCTTACGCTGGTGGTTACAACATATTGTAAGTCCTCCGAGCGATTGATTGCCAGTAGTAGCTGTTGTTCTTATCTGATCTAAACAGTCAGGCGACTTCTCATTTGGCTGTGCGTACCTCAAAAGATTGATTTTGACCTGTAAAAATGATTCTAAGCTGTACTTCCACCAATCCCAGGGTGAACTTTTCAATTTGCATATCCAACCGTCTTTGCATACAGACTCTCTCCGTTTATCAGTCATTTTTTGACCCTGAGAGCTTGGGCTATTTGGAACTGAACTCGCAAAAATGATCTCCCTTTGTCTTTCTGTATGGATCCCTAGCTTCGTGACCATAAACATCTGATGGTCAGCTGAGAAGCTTCGGTCATTGGAGGGTCGAATCGAACTTACAAGTTGAAATACGTCCCACTTGTCCGGCGTAACTCTTCCACGATCCGAGCAAATATGTTTTTGTCGGTTGCTACGCCTTGGTGGAAATCCTCTTTGGTTTTAGAATATCTTCATGGCTTTATTGTATGCTGGTGAGAAATGATAATCACATGCATTCAATAAAGTGACCTTCTGGTGATTGCACATAAACCTATAAAGGTCTCTCAAGGACTCTTGCTTTTGATCTGCCAATGATAATCGCATACCACCGCTCCGAGTTTTTGGTATAATTCCCAAGTCTGTTGAGGGTTGTACACGCCGATGGTTCTCATCTTCGCCTTATTTATCATCATCAGCAAACTCTGATTTTGGCTCCAGTAGTCCCTAGTTTGACAGTCATCAACAGAATGAACTAGCAAGCATCCCTCTGTCCAGAGCTGTCTAGTACTATCTAGCCATAGCTAGCTGATAGCTAGCCATTGATAGAGTAGTATACTATTATTTTCTCATGTTTTTTTCCAGGTTTTGTAAAAGAACGATGTGTCTTCTGAGTCAACCGTGTTTTGTACCAGTACAAAACACGGTCAAGTGACTTTCACATGACTGTTGATCTAATATCATTGGTTTGGCTCATGTACATCTATGTAGTCTCTTCAAAGCTTGAAGCTTTATTCACCTTCAAATCTACATACCAGCATGTGGTTTGGCATATTTTGAAACTAAATTGTTCTGATATAATTTTCCCTTTGAAGTTGGTAGATGTCTGCCCTAATGTGCACGTGCTATGATGTTCAACTTATTTAAAAGGTAATTTCCAACTTGAACTTCGTTCATAACTCACTCCCATTATTTTCAATTGCTATCTTATACCCTCCTGCCCTTCCTTTATAGGTCTGGTTTCCTCAGTGTCATTTTCTTCATTATAACTCATATTAATTTGTGAATTCAGATTCACTAGTGATCAAATCCTTGTACGTCTTTTCTATTTCTATTTTCATAAATCTTGACTTGGCTTTTTCAGTGTCATTTACTCCCAGTCTTGAATTTCTATTAACAGGATGTTTGTTCTAGCCCCATGGACTGGTTACTTTGTAAAATTATCAATTTATGGATCTGTGTCTCTGTTCTCCTCACTGGTGAGTGGAGTTTCGATGACTTTCCCCATCTTCTATCCTAACCCATCATACATTAGGCTAAGTCAATCACCATTGTCCAATTCACAGTAGTACACACCTTTGAGCTGAGATAGTATACACTAGAATTGTGTATTTACTGATTTTCAGTAACATGATTTGGTTTCCATGTCTTTAGTATGCATATGAAGTGAATAAACCATGACAATCTATATGACTAGTTATTGCTGATTTTGACTGGATGCTGATGGACAGTTCTAAACAGATATACAAACTCTGTGCAGTACTAGACAGCACTAGACAGCAATATACCTTGTCTGGAGTGCTGTGGCTCTGGAGGTCACTAGACAGAGTACTCCAGAGGACTCTAGCTTGAGCTAGCCAATCAGACTTTGCTGATGATGCTATAGAGTCTCTTATCGAGCTTGCGTTCAACGCTTCATCTGTGATAGTACTGATAATTGCGTTTGCTTCATCAACAAGAATTAGTGAATGGAATCTCATCTTCCAAGGTACATATCCTTCCTACTGACGACCCTTGATAGTGGCTCTGACGGCGTAAATGTCAGAGCTCACTCAGTACTACTCCGACTCACAGAATCTTTGCGAGCAAGATAACTCATTTAATAAAGGTGATACACAAGATTCCATTTCTCGTTATATCATCAACTTGGATCTTTTGATCTTCAGCTAAGTAAATATAGACTCTTGTGCTATTGACCACAAATCCTGACTTGTCAGTTCAAACACTGATACTGCCTGTCGTGTATGATTCGAAATAGCGCGTGAGATCAGGCAACTCCGAGCTCAAAATAGACCTGTCTTGTGAGTCATCAGTAGTACTCATAGTTATTTCGGTCTCTAAACTTGGGGAATTATGATATAGGTAAAGTTTCTCTTTGGAAGATGAATCTTGATGCTGCCCTAGACCTCTTATCAAGCCAATGGGAAGACACACCGCTTTCTTTCCGAGTTTCACCAAGGAGTCTAACATGCCCGCGAGTGTTTGGGTGGAAAACCCGAGCGCGTAATGAAAGTGAAAGTTGAGATCCCTGTCGTGGGGAGCATCGACGCCCGGACCAGACCTTTTGTGACGGATCCGCGGTAGAGGTGTTATACGATCTTTTTAATGTGTTACAATGAATACCGATTCTATCAAATTTTTTCGTCTGCCATTTCACAAAGTCGACCGATACATTGCCACACTTTGGTATTGCAGCTACAGGGCGTGTGTTTATGGTGTAACCTTGACTGGGCTTTTTGCTCACTACTATTTCGGAATGCCAATATGTACATCAATGGCAACTACGTATCTCTCTGAGTAATTCTCAAAATATGCAGCTGACTGCAAAGTGCATCACACTATGAGTGAGGTTTGTTTAATATCGCCGTCTGCATTTCAGAAGGATTTATTTATCTCATTTTTTCCCTGCAAAACATTGCATAGCGGACTTGAACGATTTTTCATATCTCGGCGTTCTTTCGGTAACTCTATCACTTTCGACAACATACACATATGTATTTGTATAGTGAAATTGGCACTCTACAACTTGTTCTCCCTCTTTGCTCGTTTCAAGTTTACTTCCATAGGAAGAATGTATGCCATCTGTGTTGCAGTGGCAATGCACACCTGCTTCTCTCTCCAACCTGGGACTTCATTGCCTTCCCCAAGATTACATGGAGCAGTCCAAATTTCAACATTGCCATCATGTCTACCATCGGTGACAAACTTTGAAGAATAATAAATGCCCACTGTACGATCTGCATGATCATCAGAGAATCGTGGTATAGGTGCTTTAAACTCTAGTGCGAGCACCATGGTGGGGAACCAGCTAATTGTCGCGGACGTTACGAAATTAGCCAAGTGTCTAACATGGATTCACGCTTACCTTATCCCCAGTCCAGGGCGTTCACTTCGCGGCATAAGATAGGGTAGGCCTGCGAAGACATCTACGAGGAAGGCAAGAGAATTCTTCGTGATCTTGTCACCTTTATCTCTAAAAGAAAACCATGCACCCCATTCTAGACCAGTGCCACCGATAGTGGAAGCGTTTGTTCGATTCGGGTGATTTGGTGCATTCTTCGCAAAAATTTCTGGATCCGGTGAGAGTGAAACGTATGATTTAAACTTCCAAACGTCGCGAGAGAATTCTGGAACAGCATTCGAAGGGTGAGTATGTAAGGGAATTCGCCTGGCATATGATGAAGGGGGTGCAAGGGTAAGTCCACGAGACTGGGTGGAACCGTCCGGCAGGATGGTATTCACGCCGAAAATTTGCTGAGTAGAAACAGTCACCGTCCCCTGAAATTCAGTATGCAGGGTCAGGAGCTGGTTCGAAGAAGTCAAATTTGATACTTGTCGTACTTGCTGATAGAGCTCAGCGCTAAGGTTTGTAAAACCACGTCCAGTCCTCAATGTCCGCACACGTATCTCGAATTCAGAAGGTTGTGAACTTCTCAAGTAATGGGCCGTGACGTGAATAGGATCAGGGTGACGTGTTCGAGACTGACGCTGAAGACAAGCTTCCACGAGCAATGCCAGGATATACCCTGGTCAAATGAAAAGTAATTAATATTGACAACGGCTATGAATGAAAAGAACTAGCGCTCACCGCCATTTGGTATACTGAGCGAAGCACCTGGGTATAATCAGAAACTCTATTCCGACTGAATTCGGAGAAGATGGAGTGACCCACGCTCCAACCACCCAATCGGGATCTACAATGCCAGCGTAAGTCTTGGAGTCTCCTTGCACATTCTCTTGCTGCAACGTGCTCTTGACACTAACGGCCTGGCGAAACGGTGCCATGGGGGACTACAAGAGCCGGAAACCGGTTTATTTATACATACCGAATTTTGCATCCGCGGCATGATGCATTGATGATTAGCGATCCTTTCGGATAAACTGCGGTTAGATAAGACTCCGCTCCTCCACCGTCATTCCGGCCACTTTCAGGGTCTTACCCACCATTCCGTCGTCTGAGCTAGATTCGAGAATATCTGCTCTAAATCAAATGATTGCGCTTATATATTATAGATCGAAGCTATAACTTATGTTTAGTTGCTTCTACAACTTGGATCAACGACATCATTCAGTGCAAACCTGAGCTATTGCCTTATCATTGCCAGATGTCTATTTTTGGAAGGATAGTATATATGTACAACTATAACTTGACCTCATATTTGTCTCGTTTCATGTTGACTTCTATGGGAATGATAGACGCCATCTGTTTTGCAACAGCGATGCAAACTTGCTTCTCCCTCCAACCCGGTATCTCTTCACCATCCCCAATATCACAAGGTGCAGTCCAGACCTCTACATACCCATCATGCCGACCGTCATTCATAAACTTTCCTGATGAGTAGAGGCCTACCGTGCGCATAGCATGCGCAGCAGAAGGAGCCGGTATGGGGGCTTTGAATTCAAGTGAAAGCACAATGGTTGGGAACCAGCTGGACGAGTCAAAAAAGCTCACCCAAGTATGAAAGATATCAAGTCGTACCTTAGGCCAAGCCCAGGTCTTTCACTGGGCGGCATGAGGCCTGGCATGTGATTGAAAACGTCAGCCAGAAATGCGAGCGATGTTGGTTTGATTTTGTCGCCCTTGTCCTGGAAAGTGAGCCACGCGCCCCATTCAAGTCCTTCACCCCCAATTGTGGCAGAATTCAACCGATTCCGATGATCAGGCGCATTCTTTGCGAGTATATATGGGTCTGGTGCCATCACGATATAAGGCTGGAATTTCCAAACACTTCGACCAGGTCGGACGACTGCGGTTGATGGATGTGTGTAAAGAGGTAGACGACGCGCATAGGAGGAAGGGGGCATAATAGTTAAGCCGCGAGAGTAATCGGGTGCTTGAGGTAAAATTGAATTGTTACCGAAGATTAGGTGTGCAGTGATAATCAACGCTTCCTGTGGTTGGAAAGGGCGTTGTCAGATAATGGATTTACAGGAAGTGGACACAGCGACCGTACCTGTTGATAGAGTTCCGTTGTTAAGTTTGTAAAATTGCGGCCTTTCTTCACTATGCGTATTCGTATGTCGAAGTGAGAAGGTATCGATGTTCTCAAGTAATGGGCCGTGACATGAATGGGATCACGGTGGTTCGAAGTAGACTGATGTTGAATGCAGGCATCGACTAAAAGCGCGAGAACGTATCCTGAGTCAAAGGTCAGTTATGCACGCTGCACATGATTAGAACGAGCGTACCGCCATTTGGAACACTGAAAGGCACCTAGATGTAGTTTGAATGACAACAACAACCCTCGAGTTTGACATACGCGCCAACCAACCAGTCTGGATCTATTTGACCTGTATAAAGCGTATACTGCGCATTGGAAGACAAAGTCTTCACATGTACATTGACGGCCTGAAGGAAAGGTGCCATGTCAGTCAATGTCAGTGTGGAAACGTGGACATACGTGATCACACGCGTGTGTTCAACAAGAATATCACATACCCCATAACTCATACCTTGTACTCTATCATCAATTCTTACTTGAAAACCATCCCTCATAAGCGTTCAACACTCGACATACTCACCTTCTGTTACATTACTCGTCCCGTCTCAGTGCTCACTTCTTCATTCACGGGTGAGGAACTCGGCAACAGCCGAAAGTAGAGCTTCGTCACCTACAGAGGTTTCACAGTAGACTTACTTGGTGCGACTCGTTACCTTTCTTTACAGACGCCCTTACGTCGTCGAGTGTATGGCAGAGAGGATACATGACAGTTTGTACTAGAATGACTTTAAGAAATTCACTCTCGTCCTTTGGCCTGGAGCAGCTGCCCTCGGCCACTTTGCGTCATGCTCACCACAAAGACCAACCAATCAGAAAGTTGTGGTATCATTATCTTCCTCTATGCGGTGAGTCTGACTTTTCCCTCTTGCTCTCGCTGGGATAGCTCCTGAATGCAATCCTGGAAGGCACAATCTTTCTTATCCTGGCACCTCATCCATCTCTGCTTTATGTTCTGGTCACATACCACATCCAAATCCTACATTCGCCTCTCTCTTGCGCATCGCACATTCTTGCTACATACAGTCTTACTTTCTTTGCATTCTCGTCTCTTATTGTTTGCGTCGTGCGTGATCCAGGTCCGGTCACGGAGACTAAACCATCCGAAAATGAAGAGACAAGCCTCCAAGAGGCTTTAATGCGCGATGTCGACCTTGATACCCCTGAAAGATGGTGTCGTAAATGCTGGGTGAGTTCGCAGGATGTACTGAGAAGAGGAATGAGCCACTGACGTGGATATCCGTCCAGGCTCCAAAGCCTGAACGAACGCACCACTGTTCGACGTGCGGTCGTTGTGTGTTGAAGATGGGTTCGTCATTCGTATGATCTTAAAGATCTCATTGACGTAAGAATGTAGATCATCACTGCCCTTGGCTAGGAAACAAGTGTGTTGTGAGTGGGTTTCTTCAGATTCTGATACACAAGGCTTCTTAAGGCTATTGCAACCTCAGGGTCATCGGACATACCCCGCATTTCTCCATTTCTTGTTTTCTGTCACCCTGCTATCGATATATATTGCTATAATGTCAATCTCTGCTCTGATCTATGCCTTTAATGATCCTTACGTGATGGTGGGTCACTGGTTCACTATGTGTCACGGCCGGCTCATTGAATACTTTCAGGACGCTAGCACCCCAATTCACGAACTATTCCTTACCGCCATGGGAATAATATTTTCTATGGTTGTCGGTTCATTCTTTGGATACCATGTGTACCTTGTTTCGTAAGGACTATGTTATCATCGCTTTATGTCAGAAGGAAGTCACAAAACTTTACGTCCAGAACTAATCAGACAACGCTGGAAAATATTTCTCCATTTCTCCTTCTGAAGTACCTTCCGAAGCTTCCCTTTGGAGGCCATGATCTCTCTGATCCTCCGCTCGAGCCGGAGTTGTCAGGACAACAACGGCGACTTGTAAAAGATGCACACCAAACTATTCATCTGTATGACATTGGTTGGCGTGCAAATTGGATTCAAGTTCTAGATTGTGAACAGCTTTCGGATTGGGCTATCCGCCTATGGTGCGGCGGGGCTTCGTAAGTTTTATCCAATGCTACCAGAGGTCCAACTTGACATCAGATACATAGACCTGGAGAAGGCATATATTTTCCCCATAATCCGAACGCCGAGAGTATGCTGGCTCGGCTTGCAACTGAAATAGTCAAGCTTGAGAGGCGTGGATATCAGTGAGATGATGTACGGTGTACATAGCGTGTATGAACGTATGTACATGTAGAACTCTATTACAGTTGATGAGATGTACCAAATCGCTGATTGCCTCTGCAGTGGATGGATCGCGTGCTCATCGCACAATGACCTAGACCTGAACCATATCCCCAAATAGCGACCGTATGTTCCACCTGTTTACATGGTCTCTTTGTTATATAGCGATGCAACTCAATTGCTCTTCTTGTTTATCTGCGATCTCCTGATTTGACAAAGAACGACGGTCAGCTGATTCTATATGTGTCTATGCGTAAACGCTAGTGGAGAAACGTCATATGCGCGTGTAAAACATAACGGGATGAATTTCATACTGGTGAGAGTTTTGTCAGCTTAATCTAGAAAACGAACCGTTGTACACTGAATTTGTGACGTAGTTTGTGACTTGATGTCATCGGGTTAGGGAAACTTTCCCCTCTTCGATACCCCTCTTTGTATATAAACAGGTTGTTTCGTTTCCGCCAGCCAGTATCATCTTGTCTCTCGTCATGTCTGCTCAGATCATTCAGCTACATTCTGAAAACGCTGACGCCAACATTTCGGCTCAGATTGTCGATGGTCTCCGTCGCCCTGCTGGTCAGAAGGAACTTCCTACAATGCTCCTTTATGACGAACGTGGACTGCGGCTCTACGACGACATTACTACCAAGGCACCAGAGTATTATCTTTTTGGCGCGGAGGAAGAAATATTCAAGAACAAGGCTGACGAAATTGTCCAAGTCATGCATCATGGGGAAACGCAGGTTTCTGCTGACGAAGTTGTGCTCGAGCTTGGAGCAGGGTGAGCAGAACGGAACTCTCCTGCTCTCCTTATCTAATGTCCGGTTCGGTCGACTGTTAGAGCTCTCAGGAAGACATCACATATTTTGCTCAGCCTTTCAAAGCTTGTGTCTGCTAAGAGTTCCCGCGCCCCTATTACATATTATGCTCTTGATCTTGAGGAGCGTGAAATCGAGCGTACTTTGGGCGAGATATCTGCATCTGAGGTTGGCGATTTCTTGAAAGGCAAGGTGAACACCAAGGGTTTATGCGGAACGTACCACGATGGACTCAAATTTGTCTTGGACGGCGGCCTGAACTCGCACAACATAAATAGCAATTTAGTCCTTCCGCCATACAGTCGCTTCAGTTTCGGTGACGTCTCTCCTATTTCTAGTACCGGCACCTCTATCTTCTCCTCTAAGGATGATAGCTTTGGAGATTCAGATTCCTCACCTATTTCAACGCCAGATGAAACCCAGGTTCCCCTCCATCTCCTATTTCTGGGATCCTCGCTTGGAAATTTTTCTCGTGAAGGAGCAGTCGAGTTTCTAAAATCACTCCCCCTCCGTGCAGGATCAGGAGACACCCTTTTAATTGGTATGGATCACGATAATGACAAGGCTGTAATTGAAAAGGCCTACAACGACCCACAAAACCACACAAGGGTTTTCATCATGAATGGTTTGAGAGTCGCAGGAAGAGCACTCGGTAATGAGTCGATGTTTCAAGAGGAGAATTGGGAATATGTCAATCGGTATAATTCGGTCCGTCCATTTTATTAGCATGACTTCTATCCAAATACTGAATCATTCTAGGAACGGCGTAAGTCTCACTTGGTATAGTGACTATCACACTCACTTTCTCAAAAAGGTCAACATGAGGCGTTTTTTAAGTCCAAATGCGACCAAAGAATCGAAGTTTCTTGTGAGGTGCACTATTCATTCCTCAAAGACGAATTGGTAAAGATCGAGCAGTCTTATAAGGTTTGCCTTCTTATCATCGACGAGCTTCTGGGTAACATGTCTTGAAGTTTACTGATACCGATGCCTTCGGACTTTTTTCGGAGAGCAACCTTCGCCCTATCCAACGTTGGACCGATAGTTCCCAGCATTATTCTCTTTGGCTTTTGGAACGCCCCACTTTCGTTTTTCCGCTTCTAAAGCATCCCACGAAGTCTTCTAGCCCTTTTAATGCGCCGAATATTGGTCAATGGTTATTGCTTTGGTCGGTCTGGGACTGCATCACGTTAAGAATGATACCTCCGTCAATGCTTTATCAGAAGCCCATTGACTTGCGTCACATTTGCCTTTTCTATCTTGGTCACATACCAACCTTCCTCGACATTCACCTGTCGAGGCTTTTGGAAGAGCCGAACACGGAACCCCAGAGTTTCAGAGTTTGTCGATCCTACCTCTCAATCGAGCTATTAGCTGAATTCGATTTTTGCGCAGTACACTTTTGAGGTTAGATCAAGGATCGTTGATATTTACGTATACTTCTGACCTTTTCGCAACAGCGCGGCATCGACCCCAATGTTGACGACCCTACACAATGCCATGTAGAAATTTCTCTACATCAACTTCACAACTCTGACGCGTTTCCGTATAGCCGCACTCAGATGTCCCAGAAAAGGATGAAGACTGGCCTACTCTCACGAGCATACTTCAATTTCAGTCCCGTGTCCGCGAAAGGATCTTGAAATTATACTCGGACATCAGCTCTCATAGGATTGCCTTCACGCGTAAAGTCGCGCGCGTTCTCTTCATGACTTTTGAGCACGAAGCCCAGCATGCCGAGACTCTTCTGTACATGCTTCTCCAACGTGCTGGAACTGGTACTCTTCCTCCCCCGGGTTTTGCCATTCCGCCGTGGGAATCTCTCGCCGCGGCCTGGGATGCTGCGCCCCTCCCCAGGACGAAGACAGTTACCCTCGGGCCAACGGTAGTCACTTTGGGCCACAATGATGCAGAGCTGAATGACGCGCACCCAGTCTTAGCTAACGATGTTGATAGTCATGAGTTCGGATGGGACAATGAACACGGCGTGAGGGTTGTCCAGGTTGGCAAATTCTCGATCGATTGGAGGCCTGTGACGAACGGCGAGTTTCTTGAGTTCTATTCGGGAAAAGGACAAGACCTTGTGCGGGTGCCGGCTAGCTGGATCGAGGAAAATGGAGAATTGAAGGTATAATAATCCCCGTCGATATTGATGTGGTTACTAGATTTACACAGGTTCGTACCCTTTATGGGCCTGTCCCCATGAAGATCGCTCAGCACTGGCCTGTGATCACGTCATACAATGATCTCTCGACCTATGCCACCGTTAAGGGTGGTCGTATCCCTACTGAAGCCGAGCTGCGCCTGTTTTATGACACTTTCGACAGTGGATATGGCGGCGGGGCAAATGTAGGCTTTAGAAATTGGCATCCGATTCCGTGAGTCTTCTTTCATTGGGTGTTGTCACGGATCAGATCTGCTGACAGTTGTGCACTTTTTCAGCGCTACGACCGGGACAGAACACGCCCTAGGGATGGGGAGCAATGGTGGAGTGTGGGAATGGACGTCCACCCTGTTCAATACCTATGAAGGTTTTGTGCCGTCGGGTCTGTACCCAGGGTTAAGCTGATCGACTTCATGAGAATCTACGGGTGCTGAAATCTTCCATATACAGATACTCCATGGATTTCTTCGATGGAGCGCACCAGGTCGTAGTAAGTAATCTGAGTTTTCTTATGGGGCAAGAAGTGTGAATTTATGGCCAGATTGGTGCATCGTATGCGACAATCCCTCGTATCGCTGAGAGAAAGACATTCAGAAATTGGTATCAACGCAATTACCCGTATCCATGGGTTGCTGGGCGTGTCGTCTATGACATGAATCAGGATCGTAGTTGAAATGCCAGAGAAATAAAGGACAGAGAAAGGACATTGTAAGGATTTTTATGCATGTAGTTAGATATTTCCACTTGTCGTAAATTTAAATCAACTTGGTGCAACATTTTGAAGGCCAGCTTGGTATGTCGTCTGGTTGATCTCATATCATACCAGCTAGAGAACTCGGCTGTACGGCAGTAATATGGATGAGGTTCACACGAAACATAACGCAACGCAATATCGCCCGCTCTGCGGTACCCTACTGGATCGTGATACATTACAGTAATCAGGTGAGAGCCCATGAAGGTACGTGCGAGATTTTTGACTGTGGCAAATGGTCCGGGAAGTGTGTTGTTTAGTACTATGATTTTGGTGCATATTGATAGCTTTTACCGACTCCGGTACTGCGGTCTTCAGCAAACACGAAAAAAATAATTAGGGAACTGGAAATAGTGAGGCACTGTGGTAGGTATTATGAATTGTCAGAGTTCAAGCGGTGAATGTAGCGGTTCGGTTCCTGCTACGGGAATGGACAGTTAACAGAGCCTACTCCACTTTGCATAACTAGTAAGCAAGTTTGGTCTAATGGGACAGTCAGTCCAAATGGTTCGTCGCGTGCAATCCCGTTTAGGCAGATCGTTACAGTGAGGGTCCGAGTCTCATTGAGATCTTGTCACCCCAGGCGCAGCGCGTTCATCCAACATCATAATTTATCAAGTAACACAGGCGAGTACTTTGCATACTCACAGTTGAAGACACTGGAACACATTAGTTGTCCCAGAGTCCTTTTCTGAGGTCGTTATAGAAGGGTAATCGATCATTAAATGGCTTTCGTAAACCTACGAGTAGAATCGAGGGATATCGTTTACTCTGGGACAATTGAGCCACAGCTCGGTTTCCTACATATATCAATCATCATATTTCGAAGGGTCATTAAGAGCTTACTGTAAGTGGACGGCCCTAACCATCCAACTTCACTAGTGCGTCGCCTAGAAAACTAACCCGCTCGCAGAATATCAAACGGTTTTGGATTCTGGTTGAGAACAAGAACGGACTACCCTTCCCGCCCCCTCCTTATGTCTATATATATCAGTAATAAATAAGGTTCTCCCTTCTGTCCATTTCTCCCGATCCCACCCCAACTCCTTCGATCCTTCCCTTCCCCTCCTGCCCAGTTAGGACCCTTGATATCCCGACGTTGTAAGCCAACGGGCTTACACTCACCCCCCTCCTAAAACAATCAACTCTCCGGCAGCCTTCCCTTCAATCTTTCCCACTCATCCAACGCGACGGTCTCCTCCAATTCTCTCCCACTCTTCCACTCGTCATGATCAGGGCCAAACCCTTTCCACCTGACCAGATATTGCATCCCCCTACCTCGCTTACGCTCATCCAATATTCGATCAATAAAATGTTCCTCCTGACCGTCCTCAGTGACAATCGGACAAGGGAATTCCAAGATTCTCGAGGGGAACAATTCCTCGTCGTTCGAAACATGAGGAGATAACAAGCTCGAATGAAAACGGTTGTGTATTTTCATGCTCCGGGGTAAATCCAGGACGTACTCGGAGGACTCGGGGAACGCTTCGATCACCGTATATGGACCATCCTGACGCGGCATGAACTTAGCCACTCTGCCATCCCGCTTCCGCATATATTCGCGCCGCCGATGCGCCGTGGACAACATCACCTTATCCCCGACGTTATACGGAATTTCTGGAGCACGGCGTGTATTCGCATGGTGAGCCTGTGCAATCTTAGCTGCAATCAAATTGTCTTTTGCATCCTGAAAATCCGCCTCTATCTCCTGCAGCACTCGCAAAGCCAAGTCTTCAGTCGGCGTGTCCACCGGGGGCGGTGGATATAAGGGGAGCATGACCCGGGGAGAGAAACCTGATTTGAGCTGAAATGGGGAATAGCCTGTCGATTTATTCACTGTATTCATGATGCCAAAACGTATCCGAGGCAAGGCAGCTACCCAACCCTTTTGCAGTCGGTCCACATGATAGCGAATACACTGAATAATTGTCTTGTTTGATCTTTCTGATGAACCGTCAGTCTGAGGATGGAAAGCAGTGGACATCTTATGCTTAATTCCTGCAAGACGAGTGAATGCATTCCAGAATGCTGAGGTGAACAGCCTATCCCTGTCCGTGATAATCTCGTACGGCAGACCATTCTCGCAGTACCAGTCCCTGAAGAAGATCCTGGCAAAATCTTCCCCTGTCTGCCTGGAACAACATGGTGAGATCTGTATATCAGCTCCTGCACGACACGTCATCGAAACAAACTGATCGAAGCCCTCGTCCTCTGGGAGTGGGCCAACAAAATCCAAGGTGACTGATCCGAAACGACTCTCAGGTACTGGCAATGGGTGCAACGGTCCTGATGACTTCTTCGTCGGGCTCTTATTCCGTTGGCATTCCACACATGAAGGGATATATGCGTCAATGAGATTCTTTCTCATACCCGGCCAATAATATCCATGTCGCAAGGCCGCGTAAGACTTGTCCGCCCCGAAATGGCCTAATTCATCATGCGCGATTTTGAAAAGGTTTTCACGCAAATTCTTGTGATTTGGAATGACCAGGCGATCCCCCGCAAAAATCAACCCATCCCGAAATGCCACACCCGGTACTGTCATTCCCTTCTTCCTGTCCTCCAACAACCGTCTTGTATACTCATCCTGTAGGTAACCCTCCTTAATGTCCCTCAACGTTGAATCCTCTGGGGCAAGATTCAAGACAGCTCCCAACTTCATACTCGCATCCGAACCTGGTATACGTGATAGGGCGTCGGCTACCGTATTGTCTTTGCCCTCGACGTAATTGATCGTATAATCATACTGCCCCAAATATTCCATCCACCGAGCCTGTCGCTTTGACAACTCCTTCTGCGTGTCAAAATTCCGTAATGTCTTGTGGTCTGTGTAGATCTCAAAGTGTGACCCCAACAAGTCGACCCTCCACTTGTGTAATGCACGGATGATTGCAAGTAGCTCATGTTCATGAGTAGGATAGTTTTTCTCGGCGTCTGTCATTTGACGAGAGTCAAAAGCGACTGGTCTTGCTGTTTGCCATGTCTCCCCAAATGATAACACTGCGCCTGTCCTGCGTTTACTCGCATCACAAGTAACAAAAATCTTCTTCGTGCCTGGATTCTCATGCTCAATAGTCGTCAAGCAGTCAACACCCACAACCAGCTGTTTAATGCCATCGAAAGCGCTTTGATGAGCCGCCGTCCATGCCGGAAGACCCAAATTGTATTCATTTTTGGTTAACGGCGTCAAGATCGAAGTGTGTTCGGCCAAGGCTGGCAAGAAAGCTGCGATGTAACGCACTAAGCCCAAGAATTGACGCACATGCTTAGCTTTTCTGGGTCGTGGCCAATTCAAAATCTTCTCAACTTTCTCCTTATCCGCCTCGACACCCCGTTCCGAAATGTGATGACCTAAGAAGTCCAGTTCTGTACAAAACAAGTCACTCTTCTTCAATGAACAGAACAAATTCGCTGTTTTCAAGGCCGTGAGAACCTTCTGGATATTCTCAACATGCTCCCGAAGTGTTCTTGACCAAATCACAATGTCATCCAAGTATACATGGCAAATCTTGCCAATCAAATCCTTCAACGCTAATGTCACTCGCCGCTGCTGAGTAGCAGGCGCATTCCGAAGACCCATAGGCATCACCACCCATTCCCATAGACCAAACGGGGTCAGGGTCGCGGTATACTTGATATCATCTGGATGGACCAACGTCTGGAAAAACGCATTTGTTAAGTCGATCTTCCCCCAATACTTGATACCAGGGCGTGTACAATCGGCCAATATGTCATCGACCCGGGGTAAGGGGTAGTTGTCAGGAACTGTGACAGCATTCAGTGCTCTGTAATCATTGACCCAGCGTGGCAAGACTGTCGGGTCCGATTTAGGAATGATAAAAGACGGTGAAGCATATTGAGACGAAGATGGCCGGATTCTACCTGCTGCTGCGTGTTGGTCTATCAATGTCTTCCAACCTTCCCGGTACTTGCGTGGACAAGAATATGACCTCGCGACTGACACACGAGCCAAGGGCTTAACCTGAATCCGATGATATACGTTGGCAGGCAAATCTTCCACATTAGGCAAGTCCAACGGAAACTGTGAGTTGTACTTCTTCTTCATCTTCGCGTCCAAGCTCCTCAGCTTCTCCTGCAAAGCTAAAGCCTCAATCCTTGTCCTAACCAACCCTAACAAAACAGGCTCCCCCACCGATGTGTGCTCCTGCAAATGCTTGAAACGCCCCGCATCGCGAGCAAATAATGCCTTGAGCTCAAAATTGACAGGTTCTCGTAGGGGTTGTACTTCTTTTCGACCCTTTGCAATCCATTCACGTTCCGCACGGGCTTCCATACGTTCTCTACGACGTTTGACATGAGGCTGCTCCTGATGGACATTCTTCTTGACACTCGGATCAGGCGGGTGCAGTAGATCAAAATTACTCTTCTTGTCGACAACAGAACGTGTGTGCGTCTCAACCACGATAGAGTTCCGTTCCAAAAACTTCAATCCCAATATGACTTCTGAGTGAAGATCGGGGCACACAATGAACACTTGTGATCTTGAATGCCATTGAGCGCATGGTGATACAACTGAAGCCTTAACATAGTCCGAAAGAATCAATGTTTCTCGTTTCCCTCCTGTCCTAAACGCTCCCGAAACCTCCAACGATCTTGCGAGTCTGCGTATTGGTAATCCCAGCTTAGTCACTAGCGCTGAGGAAATCATCGCTGGAGGACAACCTGTATCAATAAGCGCATTGCAGACCATGGTGGGAGCAATAGAAGGAGCCGAAAGAAAACACGTATATGTCAAATGACGAGGGAGCACGTACTCATCACCTGCTTCGCTACTATCCTCCTCCGAATCACCAAACACTGCTGCCACTGAAACAGAGGCGGTCGTAGCCCCTAAACTCCTCCCTGTCTGTTTTGCGTTCTGTGCCGCCTGAGCAGACCGTGCAAATTCTTGAGTCAACTTCCTCGGCAAATAATCCTCTAACTTCAATGGCTTATCACCATCAGGGCACTCGTTAGCAATGTGACCCGCATATAAACGGCGACATCGGAAACAGCCATTATGCGCACGAATCAGATCACGCTCCTCCTGTGTCAACGGATAAACAACCACTCTCTGACCCACTCCCCCCTGCCCTCCAGCCACCTGAGCCTGCGGTCCCCCTGTCTGCGTTGGATTGGCAACCTTCGTGTCCCCCACTCCCCGTGTCAAGCCTGCCCCAGTCTTGGATGTATTTGTAATTGTCTTGAGGTGATTCTTGGTCGATGCTGCTAAGGAATTCGCAATGTATTTACTGATCTGGGTTTTGCGCGCACGAATAACAATATCGATGTCCGAGAGACGTCGAAGCCAAACATGAAATTCTTTGATGTCGTCGTAGCAAGAGTCCTTGTTTCCCAGCGAGTACTCACGTCGTACATCGTCGTGACAGTGCAAAAGGATATGGTCTCGCAGGCGGTCGGATGGAATATAGAAGCGCGTCTTCGTCACCAAAATGTCGTTTGCCTCCCGCAGATTGTTAACCCAGTCCATGAACGCCTCATCCTCACCCTGCTTCTTTGACAAGGTCTGAGCGACTTCCCATTCCCAATCACTCGACAGGACCACCCCCCTCAACTTCGCCATAAAGACCGGGAACGACAGACCCTTCAATTCCAACTCATTCTCACGCACCCAAGCCCTAACCTCCGACGACTCAATATTAAACATCACCTTCGCAACCTGCTTATCCTCGTCGATACCCTTGTGGTTAAAGAAACGTTTCGCGTCATGTTCAAAAGCGTCTAGCTGGCGAGGACCAATAGAGCCCCGACTGATGATCGGGGCGTGACTGGCAGAAATCTGGCTAACAACGGCCGTGTATGCGTCTATGACTGGGTCTGGCATGGCGGGGGACAAGACTGGCACGGGTATAACACCCTCGGAATCAGAGGAATCTGCAGACAAAGCAGACAAACAAGGAGAGTGGCAGCGCGACACAGCAGGGTCGGCCCGGGACCGAGGGCACAGTTGAGGCGAAGCAGGAACACTGTCGTCCAACAGGTCGGTCAATGGCGAGGGCAAGGCAGCGGGGTCAAGATTGGATAGGGAAACGGATTCAGAGCGAGGACGCGCAGGTGAACGTGACACTTTACTACGAGAACGAGTGATTGCCAGGTCGAGCAGAACCGAGGCTGGTGAACCAGCAACAGGACGAGAGAACGCCGCCATCGGTCCCCTTTAAAAAGGAAAGACAGTCGATAAATTACACCCGACGCAGAAGATCCCACCAGCCACCCGAAAAGAACGAGAGACAGCTGTCGCGGAAAGAGAAGAAGGACTCCGCGACACCGCCAGGATTTTGATATTCAAAAAAAAAGTGTAAGTGGACGGCCCTAACCATCCAACTTCACTAGTGCGTCGCCTAGAAAACTAACCCGCTCGCAGAATATCAAACGGTTTTGGATTCTGGTTGAGAACAAGAACGGACTACCCTTCCCGCCCCCTCCTTATGTCTATATATATCAGTAATAAATAAGGTTCTCCCTTCTGTCCATTTCTCCCGATCCCACCCCAACTCCTTCGATCCTTCCCTTCCCCTCCTGCCCAGTTAGGACCCTTGATATCCCGACGTTGTAAGCCAACGGGCTTACACTTACCGCCATAATCAATGGTTTCATGTTCAATGCATTGCGAGTCGTGTTCTTTAGCTTTCCTTTCTATGACACACGGCTGGCAGTTAATTTGAACGTGATCTCCTTCTCGACTGAATGGAGAATTTGTCAGACCGGGAAATCCCTTATCCTCTGACCGCCAACCTTTACGGATGACATAATATACCTGCAATGTCCTTCGAGTACCTGACAAGTGCTGAGTGGCGTCATAGGGCCTTCTGGCCTTAACCCGCTGACCACACATTGGCATATTTTGTCCGATGCATGGAAGATGCACGAGACGAAATTTCCATCTGGATCTGTAACTTCATGAACTTCGCAAATTACGTCCCGCCGCAGATGAGAGATGGCATTATTCGTTCAGAATTTGCCCGACCG
>QLOM01003557.1:2708-13338 GCA_003313785.1 Termitomyces sp. MG148 | reverse complement strand
AAGTTGCCAAGGGACTTACTATCTTTACCGACTACGCTAAGCTTGCCACTTCTTCGCCAGTCTTGCCGACTGTCTAGGTGCTATACGAGCACACTTTGACTACGTTACGTCACCAAGTCCTTGCCAACTATTGGCACCCTAGCGCCTCGCAGGCGACACGGCTTAGATCGCTAAGCACCTTTCTCCCTTTACTGAATTTTCCTTAAACAAACTAAGTCTCTGGGACCCTGCCCGGACTCCCTCTCAACTAGCGACCGCCCAACGCATTACCTTCAACAGTAGCTAGGTACCATTTACCCTTGACAGTACTTAGCGA
This sequence comes from Termitomyces sp. MG148, assembly GCA_003313785.1. Taxonomy (NCBI): domain Eukaryota; kingdom Fungi; phylum Basidiomycota; class Agaricomycetes; order Agaricales; family Lyophyllaceae; genus Termitomyces; species Termitomyces sp. MG148. Next base: position 13,022 of record QLOM01003557.1, on the reverse strand, counting down.
CTTTTGGGCGTCATCAAATTGGAGCCCACCACGAGGGACTTTAGGGCAGAATTCCACCAGAAACTCGTTTGCAACGCCAGCGCCGCCTTCTAGTACAGTCGGCAGGCGCCACTATCCCTTTCCACATTTTGCCTTCTACTCCCCAGTTACCTGGAGCCTTACCACGTCGCACCTTAGCGCAAGAACTTGCCGATTACACAACTGAGCTTACAGTCGACGACATCCCAGACCTTTTCCCTCGCCAACTAGACTTTGACACTAGCGCACCTGGCACACAGACTCCTCTTGCCGACTTAGCTCAGGGATCACCGCCTAGTCCTATCACCCCATTGTCACAACTATTCAGAACACCCACTCCCTCACCTCCAGCCTCACCACTTCGCTTGCCAACCACTTCGCTACCGACAACACCGTTACCGACTCGCACTATGGAGGCAGCTGTCGCTCAGCGCATGCCGCCTCGAAACCACTTCTCCGCCCCCAAATGGGATGAGACAAAACCCCGGGAACTCACTCAATACTTTAAGGAACTCGAATACCTCTTTTGCGACTGCAGCATTACCGACCACACCCAAATGAAGGAATATGCGGCTCGCTATGTATCCTATGACACGGCAGAAACTTGGACTGGACTCAGGGAATTTAGCGCCCCTGCAGCTGCTCTTGGCGACAACCCCCCACCAGCAGCAACTTACGAGGACTGGAAGGCCGCCGTGATTAGGCTCTATCCTGGCGCTGAAGCCTCTACACGTTATACGGTCAGCGAACTTCAGAAATTAGTACAGGACACTTTTGACAACGGCATATACACCCTTGGCACCCTCCCGACTTATTACCGCGACTTCCAGAGAGTCGCCAGGTGGCTTTTACAGAACGGCAAGCTCTACGGGAATGAGGAACGTCGCTTATTCCAGCAAGGTATCCCCACGTCGCTATGGGCTAGGATTGCTAGGCGCCTGGAAATCACTCAGCCTAACCACCACCCGGAGGAGCCCTATAATGTGGACGATGTCTTTGAAGCTGGTAAGTGGATTCTTAAAGGCACGGACACTGGCATAAGCGCCCCTTGTACCGCGGCCGTCCCTGGTGTACTGTCTGTCCCTGCCGCCGCCATTGCTCCCTTACCAACCCCACCGCCAGCCGATCGATACGTGAAGAAAGAAGATTTGGACACCGCCATCGCTGCCGCAGTTGCTAGCGCCATGACCCGCATCGAAACTATGATCACCACTAGTCTTACTGCCTCTCGTAATCCCGCCCCTGTTAACAACCTTTGCCATTTCTGTGGTGAAGTCGGCCACACTATGACAAGGGGTCGCTGTCCCACATTGGAAAACTACATTTGCCAAGGACGCATTCGCCAAGCTGCCGACAGTAAAGTGGTACTTCCCTCAGGCGCCATCATTCCCAACTATCCCGAACTCAAGTCCTACCAGGAGCACGTGGATGAATGGCATTGTAGAAACCCTGGCAACTTAGCGACTGGCACCCTTACTGGCAACGCTAACTCCGACGCAGAACAAGCTATGCAACAACAGATGGTACTTGAAGTTATGCATTTGGACACTTTTAGCGACTCAGGCAACTTCACTAAAGACGCACAAATTGAAAGCTTAGAAAAGGAATTGGCAATGCTGAAGAATCAGGTCTTTGATGGTGTGGAAATTAAGCAACCTAAACAGCCCCTCAAAGGATACTGACCTCTAGCGCCTGTCACTGCCAACCCCTATGTCACTTCAGCGCCTACCATTGCACCCGCCGTAACCACCCCACCGCCTACCAACCCTGCCTCCATTGCTAAACCCGCCAATCCTGCAACAGACGCTAACAGTGCTCCCTTGCCGCCTCTACACCCTTACGCGGGTTTACCTGCTTGCTATACTACGCCCGCCCAACGGAACTTTGCCGCCTCTGATAAGCGACTGGAAGGAGGATATAGACCCACTGCTCCCATATATGACATAGAAAAATCCAACCACGTCTTTAGCCGCATCATGAAAACGCCCGTCACCCTGTTGGTAGAGGAACTTTGCAGCATAGCGCCAGACGTAAGGAATCAGGTCAAAACAGCGGTAACCCCCAAGCGCACTCTTCAGGCAACGGTACAAGACGTTAGCAACATTGACGACGCACTACCTGGATTTTCTGTCACTACTGATCCCGCGCTTAACGACACCGACTTCGCACAACAACTCGCTAACACCACCTCTGTGGACCCTGTGGAATCCTACATCAAGTCGCTAGCGCCAGGAGAAGACCCTGCAATCCTCACCGTCGCTCAGGACTCACAAGCTATACGCTCTATTATGCTCACAGTTGACAGTCGCCAGGAAATTGAAGCTATTGTGGATAGCGGGTCTCAAATCATTTCTATGTCAGCCGAAGTCGCCAATAACCTGGGCCTGATCTATGATCCAGGTATTGTTTTAAACATGCAAAGCGCTAATGGCACAGTAGACAGGTCGCTCGGACTCGCCAAGAATGTGCCGTGCACTATTGGCGACCTCACCTTCTACTTGCAAATCCACATCCTACGCTCTCCCGCATACGACATCTTACTTGGTCGCCCCTTTGACGTTTTAGCACGCTCCATAGTCAGGACCCTTTCAGACGACGAAACCACTCTCACGATTAGCGACCCCAACTCTGGCGTCCATCGCACAGTACCAACTTTCCCCAGAGGTCGCCAAAAAGAGAAGCTCACCAAGACACCTGCCTTCACTGAACAACATCCGGGCCATTCCAGGTGTTTTCACCTGCCATCAAGGAGGTGATTAGCGACCATCACGGAGATGTAGCGCTTACGCTAGATTATGACCACTAAAGTGGTCGTGTAAATATTGTTTCAACTGCTTATCTTGATTCCAAAGTACTTTCTCCCTCTCTTGACACTAGCGCTGATGCGCTTAATCCCAGTACGAACCCCAAAAACATACAACCCCTTCTCAACTCTGCTCTTGCCTACCTGTACCTTACCGCTTCTGACCAGTTTGACCGCTTCACTTCTCCCGATACGTATCTTGAAACACTCCCTAATTCCTTACACCCTGCTATTCTTGGACTTACTCGCCCTAGCGACTCTGCTAGGGAATCATCTCCCTTACCTACCGCCTCCACCTTTGCTGTCGCTAACACTAATAAACGCAAAGGTGTTCAGGTCAAAAAGAAGTACAAGCCTGTAGCGCTTAAAATCAAGCCTGTCGCCAGCACGGTATCCGAAGACTTCAGAATCGAACGGCGTATTCTTGGCGACCCTCTTGCCAACCTCCTGACTTTAACTCCCAATCCACCGCCCTTCCAGCCGACTGGTCGCTTCACCGAGGATCGTCGCAAGCAATTCCTTAGCGACCATGACACTGGTTTTCTTACTTCATCAGAATTGGATGTGCTTACCGACCTTATGTCCAAACAGAACCAAGCCTTCGCCTGGGAGGACTCTGAAAGGGGTAGCTTCCGTACCAACTTCTTCCCGCCGGTCGTCATACCGACTATCCCACACGTACCCTGGACTGAACATAACCGACCTATACCACCTGGACTTGAAGCCGAGGTTTGCCAGATCATACACAGCAAGATCAAGGCTGGCGTCTATGAGCCTTCAAATAGTGCTTACCGCTCGCGCTGGTTCTGCGTCCTCAAGAAAAATGGTAACCTCCGTATTGTTCACAGTCTAGAACTGCTAAATAGAGTCACCATACGACACTCTGGCGTCCCTCCCTTTCCCGACCATGTCGCTGAATCCTTTGCCGGTAGAATCTGTGGCGCTACCTTAGATCTCTATGTCGGCTACGACAAGCGCCTTATCCACCCTTCCTCACGACCTTACCACTTTTCAAACTCCCTTTGGCGCCTTGCGCCTAGTCACCTTACCGATGGGCTGGACCAACTCAGTCCCTATATTCCACGACGACGTCAACTTTATCCTCCAACCCGAAATACCCAAATTCGTACAAAGCTTCATAGACGACGTTGGCGCTAAGGGTCCCAAAGATTGGCGACTCGTTGATGGCCTCCCAGCAACTCACTCCAACAACCCTGGCGTTTGCTTGGCGCTATGGGACTTCTTCCAGTTACTTAATCGCATTCTCCAGCGCATGAAGTATTGTGGCGGTACATTCTCTGGCCACAAGCTTGTCTTATGCGCCCCTCGCTTCAAGATTCTTGGACATGTCTGCACGCCTAGCGGACGCGTTCCCGACAAGTCACGCTTAGCGCTTCTGGAGCGCTGGGGTACCTGCCACGACCTGTCGGAGGTACGCGCCTTCTTAGGGACTGTTGGCGTCTTGCGCATCTTCATCAAGAACTTTGCCCACCGCGCCCACCATCTTAACCGACTCACACGCGCTAACGCCCCCTTTGAGTTTGGACCAGAACAAGTTGCCGCACAAAGAGACCTTGTCAAGGCGCTACAGGAAGCACAGCCCCTGGTACCTATTGATTATCAGTTGCCAGACCCAGTTATCCTGGCAGTGGACACCTCTTGCATTGCGATTGGTTTCTTCCTCTGCCAATGCCTTAGCGACAACAGGAAACAGAGGCGCTACAACCGCTTTGGGTCCATTACGCTAAACGACAGAGAATCTCGCTATAGCCAGGCTAAACTTGAACTCTATGGCCTCTTTAAAGCTTTCCAGACGCTAAGAATGTATCTCATTGGCGTGCGCAACCTCATTGTGGAGGTGGATGCTAGGTACATCAAAGGTATGCTGCAGAACCCTGACATACAGCCTTCCGCCAGCATGAATTGCTGGATAGTCGCTATTCTGATGTTCCACTTTGAACTTGTACACGTCAAGGGCACTTACCACGGACCTGATGGACTCTCCCAACGCCCATTGCAACCTACCGACCCTACGCCAGACCATAGCGACGACGACACCTTTGACGACTGGATTGACCGCTTGCATGGGTTCATGCATCTTATACAACTTCCTATTCGGCTGCTCCATAGCGACCAACCAACTAGCGCTTACTTACACCCCATCATTCCCTACCAGCCGACTCCCTTCACGGTCCCTCTCACATTCTTTACCGCAAACCTTACCAACCAGTCGCCAACCATCCGACGCGTTGAAGAACCCAAACCCCTACGAGAAAACAGTACCGACCTCACCTACGACTCAGTACCCAGAAGCGCTAAAGCCCAAGCAGACGACAACCGCCTAGACACCATTAAAGTTTGGTTGGACACCCTTAAGCGCCCTGACCATCTTAGCAACGACGAATACGCTACTTTCATACGATATGCCACCAATTTCTTTGCAAGCGACAATCGACTTTGGCGACGCAACAAGGATGGTGCTCACAAATTAGTGGTACAACCTAGCAACCGACTCAAGATCCTACGCGCTATGCATGACGATTTAGGCCACAGGGGACTTTATGCTACATGGGCTATCCTGCTAGAACGCTTCTGGTGGCCTCACGTCAGAGCTGACGTCGCTTGGTACGTAAAGACGTGTCACTTGTGCCAGATTCAACAGACGTACCAACTACTCATTCCGCCGATGGTCGCTATGCTAGCGCCTCTCTTCAGCAAGATTTATATCGACACCATGCACATGCCCAAATCAGGTCGCTACAAGTATATCATACAAGGTCGCTGCTCGCTTGTACACTGGCCAGAGTTCAGGATGTTACAGAGGGAAAACACCGACGCCATAGCTAAGTGGTTATTTGAAGACGTTATTTGCCGCTGGGGTGTGCTAAGAGAGATAGTTACCGACAATGGAGCCCCCATCATTAAGGCATTAACCTACCTCGCCAAAAAGTACAATATACACCACATTCGCATCTCCGGTTACAACAAACGCGCTAATGGCCTGGTGGAGCGACCTCACTTTGATGTGCGCCAAGCTCTCTTCAAGGTGGTAGATGGCGACGAGTCCAGATGGAGCGAAGTGACCTATTCCGTCTTTTGGTCGGAAAGGGTAACTATACGCAAACGCATGGGGTGCTCACCTTATTATGCAGCCACTGGCACCCACCCCTTGCTCCCTGCCGACATTGTGGAGGCGATCTACCTTCAACCCGCGCCCAACTCCATCTTGTCCACTACTGACCTGATTGCCAGAAGAGCTATCGACCTTCAATGACGCAGTGAAGACTTAGCGCGCTTACACAAAACTGTCTTTAGTGCCCGGCGCCAAGCTGCCCTCAGGTTTGAAACCGATCATAGCGCCACCATCAAGGACTACAACTTCAGTTGTGGGTCGCTAGTACTTATGAGGAACTCCAAGATTGAGACCACCCACAACAAGAAGATGCGCCCACGCTACTTAGGACCATTGGTAGTTATCGCTCGCAACCGTGGAGGAGATTACGTGCTTTGTGAATTAGATGGGTCAGTACTGCACAGACCGGTTGCCGCCTTCCGCCTCCTTCCCTACTTAGCGCGTGAACAAATACCCTTACCGCTGGAGGCGCTAGACATTGATACTACCAAACTCAGGGAGCTCAAAGAAACTGACCTTTTAGATGATGACGACTTACCGCCTCCAGAAGAAGACGACTTGTAGTCGCTAACACCCTCGCTAAGCCTTTCCTACTTACCAATGTTTCTTTATCTTTCTTAAGATTTTATTACTACACAGACTTTCTTTACATACCACAAGACGCAGCGCTAGCGCCCTATAGGCGACTGGCGCCTTGCGCAACTCTTACACAAGGGTTTTCCGCCATGATGATCTACTGAGTGTTCCCTTAAGAGTTCAAGTCGCTAAAAACACCACTTTGCTAAGTCCTTTCTTTCACAAGTCCTTCCAGTCTACGTTCCCTTACAATACACACAGACTTTCTTACTACTGATTTCTTACTTCACACAAAATGGCTAGTCCCAAAATCATTTATGATACATTTTTATTCTCTACTCAAAAGTCCAAGCTATGTACGACAAACTGAAAAGTTCAAAATTTTACAGGCGCTAGCGACTAGGCCTGGTCACGGTCGGTGGGGAGGGAGAAGGGCGGGAGCGGGAAGAGGTCCTCGGCTTGGACATTGTTCCTCTCCTGCCAAGCCAGCGCCTCCTCGCAATCCTGCTGGTAGCGCTGATAGGGACAGCCCGGCACTGAGGGCGGAAAGAGCAAAAGTATCCCAAATGAGGCCGCCGCCCTTCAGCGGGACCGACAGGACCCAAAGACGGGATAGGTTGGGAACGGACCGAAAAACGGTACGGAACGAACCCGGCGGTACCCACCGCGGAACCCCAGAAAGGAACAGAGGAATGGAATGACGGAAAAATGGGGACAGAAAGCGGATAGCGGAGAAGGAAAGCAGGATCCGCTAAGAGACAACGGAGGTACCTTAGTCGGACAGGATACTATAAAACTGTACAATATGTTCGGAATAAATCATCTCTTTCACCTCGAGACATAGTTCAGCGTTCACGATACAGAGTTCAAAAGACATTCCGAACTAGTCCGTTGCGTCCTGCGTATCCTACAGCGTTTCCGTCACCGATTCCGACAGCGTCCTCTCTCTGACTGCGCTTCTACCGACCCGTTGTCTACCGAGAAAACATAACATTCCGATAAACCGCTAGAGGTTTCCGCCAAAAGGTTTCCGTCCTACCGACAGCTACTTCCGTTGCACGCTCAGACGGTCGACAAAGAGCAATCAGGTGGTTATCCTCGAAAGATTCTTCGCTGACTATCAGTCACCCCTATAGCACGCTAATAATATCTGACTTAACAAAAGTCTAAATTCTGCTTATAGGAAGTTAGTGACGTTATCATATTGGAGCCCACCGCGAGGGACTCTTTTACAGAATACCACCAGAAACTAGAGCACAAAGGCGACGCCGGGAAGCTGCGGAACCGCCATCGAGTCTTTTCCCGCCGTTACCAACAATCCCAATCCGAATCGGATTAACCGACCCGACCCCTTCAACAAGGCGCCACGTACCGCCTACCTTAGCGGAAGAACTAGAAGCGGCATACCGGAGACTAACCGTTGACGATATCCCCGATCTATTCCCAAGAAACTTATCACCGGTAACCCCGCTAGACGAATTCTTCTCATTCGACATATCGGTACCGGCCACTCCCCAACTGACACCCGTTCAGCACCCACCAAAACTAATCAAAGATAGTCAACCCAAGAGAATGGAGGAAAACACCGCTTCGCGGATGCCGACCAGGGGTAGCGGAACAGCCCCGAAATGGAACGAAAACAAGCCAAGGGAGCTGCCTCACTACTTCCGCGAATTAGGATACCTGTTCCGCGATTGCCAGGTCACAGACGAGCGCCATAAAAAGGAATATGCGGCACGATATGTGTCGTACGACACGGCGGAACTATGGACATGTATTCCGCAGTTTGAAGGTAACACCGGCGAACCAAACCGCCTGTACACCTACGCGGAGTGGAAAGCCGCAATCGTGAAATTATATCCCGGAGCAGAGGAGCAAGCCAAATGGGCGGTGAGCGACCTGGAAAGGCACGTAATGGGCACGTTCCATACGGGCTTAACTACGTTAGGCCAGCTCTCTGACTATTACCGAACGTTCCAACAAATTGCGCAATGGCTAAAGAGTCACGACAAAATCTCCGCGAACGAGGAAAAGCGGTACTTCCAGCAGGGATTCCCGACGTCACTATGGACGAAAATAGCAAGACGGTTGGAGATCTTAGCTCCCAACCACCACCCTGACGAGCCTCACGAGGTTAGTCGGGTATATGAGGCCGGCGTATGGATATTGCACGGCACCGATACCAGTTCCGCGCCAACCCCCGCCCTGCCAACAGGATACGCCGGAGGGGTATTGCCGGCACCAGGAACGCAAGCAACGCGCAGCGCCGCAAATACGTCCACAACAGACAACGGATATATTAAGAAAGAAGATCTTGGCGATATTGTAAAATTAGCCGTGGCGGCAGCCCTAGAAAAAGTGGTGGCCCCAAGCGGAGGAGGGATAACGAACAGCCGACAGAATAGCCGTCCGCCGCTAGGAGATGGCTGCCATTTTTGTGGAGAAATCGGGCATACCATGGTCAGGGGCAGATGTAACGTTCTCGAAGACTACATCCTGCGGGGGCGATGCCGACAGATGCGGAAGGAAAAGTAGTTCTTCCATCAGGCGGTTTCATTCCCTACGACCCCAGTAAACCCCTTTACAAAGACAGGGTCGACGAGTACCACCGCCGCAACCCGGGCAACATAGCCACGGGAACTCTCTCGGCCAACGCGAACCCAGATCCTGTTCAGACCAACATCCAGCAGCTGGTGTTTGAAATTTCTCCGGCAAAGACACAGGTACCGGCGCCCTCGGCTACTTTCGCGAACGTCACTACAGACATAGAGCAGCAGATTGCAGCCCTCAAAGAGCAACTGGAAGTATTAGAATTACGGGAGGCGGGAAACCGTAACCGCCAGGTGATGGACGGGGTCCAGATCCCCAAAGCGAAGCGTCCGTTAACTGACTACCGACCAATGGTCACTCCCGAGGCTGCTCCAGTCAAGCAAACCACGACCAAAGGAACTAAACAACCCGTCAACAGGCCTACAGTCACCGAGGTGCCGGATCCGGAGGCACCGTTACACCCGTTCTCTGGCATCCCGTGGCGATATGTTCCGCCCGTAGACAGGGTGATGGGCAAACCGGACAAACGAAACGACGGGGCCTATCGAACGGAGGTACCGATACAATCGGTAGAACACACCAAAGCGGTCTTCGGACGATTGATGGAGGCTCACGTCACGATGACAGTCGGGGAAGTCCTGAGCATTGCACCGGACATACGCAATTTGGCTAGGGCAGCGGTTACACCGAAACGCATCTTGGCAACGAATGTAGCCCAGATAGAAGAAGTTACGGACGATGGGGTAGAGGAAGCACAAACCTCTTCGGTCGAGGTAGTGGATAGTGGCGGAAAATCTTTACGTATTCTCTCCAACACCAACGATCTGACCGCCATCAACTACGCCTCGCGAACATCGTCAGACCCAGTATTAAACTACCTCAAATTCTTACCGCTGGGCGCCGTTCTGGAAAAGTTCTGCGTAGCCCGAGATACCGATTCGCTTAGATCCATAACCGCGCTCATAGGACAAAAAGCGGAGGTGGAGTGTATCGTGGATAGTGGGTCCCAGATCATTTCCATGTCAGAAGATGTGGCCAATCGGATCGGGATTTCCTACAATCCGTCGATCGTATTGCATATGCAAAGCGCCAACGGAGCCATCAACGCATCCCTGGGATTAGTGACTAACGTGCCGTGCGTATTCGACGATATAACCCTTTTCTTACAGATACACGTCATCCGTCAACCGGCGTACGACGTACTCTTAGGAAAACCCTTCGATGTCCTCACCAG
>QLOM01003552.1:0-22552 GCA_003313785.1 Termitomyces sp. MG148 | reverse complement strand
CCGATACTGGGCCCGCCGGCGCCGTGGAATAACACGCAGCCGATGCAACCGCCAGCCCAGTTCGTGGGTCCGCCGCAGGGCTGGTATGCCCCACCTGGGCCTTACCCGGTGCGGATCTCACCTCAGCTTAGCCCCCAACCGACCGTATTTGGTCCTTCCGTGCCCGTGCCAATGCAGCAGGTGCAGGCTGCACCTGATGCGAAGTTGTATGGGGATCCAGGGGTGGCTGCAGACTGCCCGGAGGATCGAGGTGCGTCGAAGGACAAGGCCGGACCCGCATCTCCTTCTAGACCAGGGGTGTTGCCTGCTGAGTCTTGAAAACAAGTAACGTCTTCGCGACAAGTAGCAAGAAACAGGAGATAATGACGTTAAGCGCCGTGGGATTGGAAGTAACGAAATGATGTTTTTGGCCCTCCCCTTGATTCGAAGTATATATGTGTACAACGATCGGTCTTTGTGCAGGTATAATTGGTTTGCGTTTGTTGGTGAAATAACCTACTGGTTGAATTAATATCCTGCGTTGCCTATGTATAATCCTATTGCTCTTAAATTCTAATGTATAAACTACCGGGGTCAGGCGATTCAGCCATGGCAGCCATGGCAGCTTGTGATTTCTGACTATTGAGTTCAGTTGTGGTAGCTTCAAGCCAGATTTGCTCATTGAGCAATTAGACCCTAAGTGTTTCACAGTCCTAGAGCAATAATATAGGAATGTCTCATTTTAAAATAACACCAACGTACGTGACTTCATCTCTTTGTTGTTTGAGTAAGCTCCTCCCTAGCATGTCTCAGCGCTATACTCAATTTGCAAATCTACCAAGAAAGGTGAGTCAAAGAAAGATACCTGGAAAATAGCCCACTTGTTTCTTGGTCTAGAGTTCTTCAGTGACTCAATGACACCCGCTTTCAATATTGTCAATGTCACCAAACTGGATGCTCTGCTCTAAAAGGTCATTGAAAGAGTGCATGTGAGTTGGATTCTCTTGTGAAAGTTTCTGCAAATGGTTAACCAGGTGCAGCACAGCCAAAAGAAATTGCCATACTAAGTGAGATTCATAGACAATGTGCTGTACAGTGACACTTCAGGGGGTTTTAGAGAATTCCTGAAAAACACCTGTTAGAAGCAGGTCATATAACTTTTGACAAGTGTTTCTACAGAAAATCCTGTAAATATTCCCTAATTAGGAAATTTAAATGAAATTTTCTATAGAAACACTTGTCAGAAGTCATGACCTGCTTCTATGTGATGTGCGAGTCTAGATCTTACTTCTGGCCTCAGGCACAGCCATGTTCTAGCCTTGAGCACTGCCACAAGGTCAATTCAATCTATTTCCAATCACCTAAAACTATTTTTGTTGGTACTTCACTTCCCTGTACTGGCCGCTAAAATTTACTTACAAATTTACTTACAATTTTACTTGACTCGATCTTCTATTTGTTCAGTACAAATACTCTTACTATAAATACTACAACTAGCTACAGAATAAAAGGGAGTTTAATCTTGGCTAGTTTTGAACTCTAACTATTTCTTGTGTCATGCCACCGCTTTTATGAGCCTGGCATTACATATTTTTAACCTAAAACACTCTACCACTTGAAAACTCACTCCCCACATTAACTGAAATGCCTTTGGTCTGATCAATCAAGTCCATCCAAACACATGAGTGACCTACCTGAAAATCTTGAACTATAACTTGGCCTCAATGGCAACTAGAACTAATATCGACAATGATATGGCTAAGGACAGACCCTTAGCCAACAGTAGTACAGAAGAGTTGGCAGGGTCTGACTCTGGGACAAATGCACTGAACAACTGTTTACTTTTGATGATAATGTAAAACTTGAGGAAAGTAGTAACCTTGGCAATAATAGTATTTACACCAAAGTCTCTGAGACATTTGAATTAAGGCCAGTGACCAACTGGGCTTCTGAGACTGAACCTGTCAAGTTCCACTGACCAGGGGGCTCAGCAAGTCTGGGCGATGCAAGGGCAACCTCTGGAGGCTATGGCTCAGTCACACAGCTGGCAGAGGGAAATCCAAAGTATATATAGGTAATACAACCATAACTACTCACTTGGCAGAGGAAAATCCAAAGAGAACAAGTCTAGGGATTCCTTATGCCAGGAGTGATGCTTCCAAGGCTCCAGAAGCATGGGAAGTAACTGTATAGCATGACAGAAGCCACAATAAAATTTATAATCTAAAAAAGGAAAATCTCCAAAAATAATCAAAAACTTGGAAATTGCCATTGCCACAGGTCATGCACATGTCTCATGTGACTTGCTTAGTAATTTGGAGGCTAGCCTCGAGATGACTAAGCCTCTGGATGCTTACTAAGCCTCTGGAAGCGTTGGCTACACTTGTTTGAATGATAACTAAAGAACCAGAGCACCTCAAGGGCTGAGAATAGTACTAATAGATAGTGTTGAAAGAATAGAAGCAGTAAAGTAAAAGAGTGACAGCAGAAATAAGGAAATAAATAGAGGAAGAATGAAGGAATAAGGAGTGAAAGAAGGGAGAAATGAAGAGTCCCCTGACAGGCGAGGCCTTACAAAGCAGACTCAGACAGATACGGACACAAGTGGGGCCTGTCAAGAGCTGGGGCGTGCATTGGAGCATGGGAGGTGCACTGGAGTTGGAGGAAAGTTGGGTGGAGTGTGACGGGATGCACAGTGTGAGGCTTGAGCGGGAAGCAAGCGCCGGAGCAAAATAGACTAGATGGGAGAGGTCTGGGGCAATTGGTAAATAGACGGACGTGCCAGGGGTTATTTTGTGGCATGGGAGACACAAAGAAGATTTGCGTGGTTAGAGTTTTAAGGTTAAATGGACGTGGAACCAAGCGGTAGAGAGGCGGAGCCGATTAAGTTGAAGACCAGGAAATGGAAAGCCAAAATAGAGAGGTGGAAGAAAACGGAGCAGAAAGAAGGCAGAAAACTGATAGATTGGAGACAGAAGTATAGAAGACAAGGTACAAGAGATTTAGAGACGAGTACAAGACAATGTGATAGAGATGAGTATGAGGCGGAGAAATGTGACAAGTACGAGGCTGATGAGACAAAACCGGAGACGAGGCAAAGGATACCAGGAATACTTAGGCAATATCAAGACTACTGTACGAGGTGCTACAGTGGTGCTTATATACTACGGTATGCTAAGGTCTGGGGGTTTTAGTACTGGGTCCAAGGATGGATTCCGGGGTTTCAGTGGTGGCCTGGGGGACATAGGAGTGGACAAAGGAGGCCTACGGGTGTTGGTTTGGGGTGCGGCAGTGGTGTCGTTGCTTTGGGGAGTTGTGGCATTGGTGCTGCATGACTGGCGGGAGCGCGCGCAAGGCATGGTGTGGTGGATGATGCGTGGGATGCCAGGCTAATCTGGAGTGATGCATGATGATGCATGATTTGGTGAATGATGGGTGTAATGGAAGGAATGATGCAGGTGAGGTTGCCTGTCATGCTGGTGATGTTTGGGGAGCCATTGAGGAAGGTCAGTGATGTCCTGGGGGGCCCAGGGTCATTGGTGATGTCCAGGAAAGCGCTGGGAATTGCCACGGTGTGACGTGATGGCCGTGTTGTCGGTCTGGCTGGTCTTATTCCAGAGTTGGGTGGTCGTGGAAGTGGTTGCCGAGAAATGTGTTGAGGGTCCCAGGGATAAGTCAGGCAGGTTGTGACAGAACCCGCAGATGTGTGAGAACTGAGAAAACTGAAAATACTGCTGGTGTAGACAGCCATGAAGAATTGAAAAGGGATGCTGTATTGACTCTCTAGACATCAAACAGTATTGTTACAACCCACCCCTGGGACTAAGCCCTGGGCCTGGGCCACTCTACACACTCCCTGGCAAACCACTCACATGACCCCCAACTCGGGATAAACTCCATGATCACCCAATGTGGCCATCACATCATACCCTGGCCGACCCTGACACTTCTTTCCGACATCACCGACAATCCCCAGCGACCCCCGGCGCAACAGCACGGCAATCCACGCATCACCCAATGCATCAGGCATCATCAGGCATCATTCAAAGCATCATACATAGCCATGCACCACCCAACGCATCATGCCACACATCATGCCATGCATCATGCCACGCATCATACTGCGCATCAGTCCACACATCATACATTGCAACGCATTGGCTTCCGCATCATGTCTCGCTGCGTCCTCTCATTGCACCACGTCCTCCCTTGCGTGGTGCCACCGCGACTCCCTGAGCAGCGGCGCCACTACCACCTGACACCTGCAGGCCTCTCTTTGTCCTCCTATGTGCCCCGGGACGCCATTAGAGCCTCCCAGGGGTAGGCCTCAGACCCAGGGCCAGGACTCCAGGACCTTACTCAACGTGTAGTCAGTAGATAAGCCCCATCGTAGCACCTAGTATGGTAGTCTTGATATTGCCCACACTTCCCGGTTTCTCTTGTATTGCTCTGGTCTCGTATATTTGTCTCATACTTGTTCCTATCTCCATTGTCTTGTACTTGTCTCTACTTGTCTTTACTATCTCTTCTCAATCTATTTGTCTTTTTCCAACTCCGTCAACTCAGTTCTCTTTCGTTTCTTCTCATCAGTCTCCTGAGTTCCCCAGCCTTCAGCCTAATCAGCCCAGCTCCGCCAGAGTTCAGCTCCACAACTATTCAACCTTAAAACCTTGTCCATGCAATTACTCTTCATGCCATTTCTGTGACACAGCTGCCGGCACATCAGCAGCTCCGCTGATTGTCCCGGAATCCCCTTGTCCACTTACTCGCCCCCGGCGCTTACCCCCCTGCTTGTGCCCCACTTCCCGTGCCCTGGCGCACTTCACCCAGCAAAACCCCAACCCCGGCATGCTCCCCCACGCCCCGGCATATCTTGTCTACTCCGGTAGGCTTCTGTTGTGTCTGTAACCCCTTGAGTCTGCTTCGTAAGGCCTCACCTAGACTTGCTGAGCCCCTAGGTCAGTGGAACCTGACAAGTATAATAAAAGCCCTCTAAAACCAGACCACTGAAAAAATAAGCTAGCTTAAGTTAACAACTGATGAGAAACAACAGGTTTATCAGTTCATGGTAGAAGAAGACAAAGGAGTAACTATGGTTTGCAAATTACAAGTGTCACGACCTGCCTGACTAACCTCCAGGCCTGAGTCCTGGTCCTGGGACCCTCAATGCATTTGTTGGCAACCACTCCTGTGACTACCTAACTCCAGGACAAACCCAGCCGGACTCTCAACACAGCCATCATATCACACCCTGGCAATCCCCAGCGCTTCCCTGGACATTACTGACGGCCCCAGACGCTCCTGGGACATTACCAACAATCTCCAACGGCTCCCCAGACATTACCGACATGACAGGCAACCTCACCTGCATCATTTCTCCCATCATGCCCATTATTCACTGCATCATGCATCACCACACATTATTTGACACATCATGCATTACTCCAGATCAATCTGGCATCATGTGCATCAGTCACTGCATCATGCCTTTTATGCACTTCTGCCAGTCATGCAATACCAATGCCATGATTCCCAAAGCAACGACACCACTACCAGACCCCAAACCGACACCTGCAGGCCTCCTTTGTCTCTTCCTATGTTTTCTGGGCCGCTGTAAAGGGATGCTCTATCGTGGAAAACCAGGCAGACGCATCAACCACTCAAGCCAACCACCAAGTGGAGCGAGTGTCAAGCGAGCACAGTGACAAGCAACTAGCAGGCAAGAAAGCAGGCCACCAACAAGGAGTAGAGCAGGAGGGTGAGAGCAGAAGGCAAGGTTGTCACTGAGGAGCTCACAGTTATGCTAATGTGTAGACCCAGAAGCAATGCTATTGCTAGGACTGAGGATGTTCCATCCACCAGTCCTACTTATATACTACATCGGATACACTATGACTATGGTATATTGACTAATAGGGCTGATATGTACTAAGCACTAATGAGTAAGCAACAGTCAGCATGTGTAAGCCAGCCAATGGCATAAAAGCTTGTATGAGTAAGCCAGCCAATAGCATAAAGGTTTGTATGAGTAAGCCAGCCAATGGCATAAAGGCCTGCCAGCAAGTAGAGTAGGTCCAAAGACCAGCTAACCTGCCAGGTGTTGATGCTAAGACAGGGATGGAGCAGGATAGGGCCGGAGCGGTCTGGATGGTGGCTAGATGTGGGTGCCAACGTCAACACAGACTAAGCAAGGCTAGGGTGGACGGTCTGAGAACCTGTTCTCTGACAGCTGCCACTGAAACCCCAGAGACCATCCTTAGACCTGGTACTGAAAACCCCCTGGACCTTAGCATACAGTAGTATATAAGCACTACCGTAGCACCTCGTACAGTAGTCTTGATATTGCCTAAGTATTTCTTGTATCTTGTTTTCTTTACATTCCTCTTTATAAGGGGAACACTTGATGTCTGCGGAACTCCTTCCACAGAGTCAGCAATGCAAGGGGCAAGCGAGAGTCAAGCAAGCGCAGAGGCAGGCAGAAGTTGGGCAAGAAGCAAGCAAGGCTAACAAAGGGTTGGACGGCACTAGATAAGCTTACAATTGGTTCAGTAGATAGGCCAGAAGAACACTGCTATTGTTCAGCCTGGGAATATTCTATCCCACAGGCTGCCTATATATACTACATCAGTGGCTGTGCTATTACTAATACTGTGTACTAATTGGGTCCCAGTATGTAAAGGAGTATGACTAACAATAATTGATGCTGAGTAAGGTCTGGGCATATGACTCATCAAGGCTGACTACTACAAGATGGAAGAGGAAAGGGTGGGCCAAGCAGCCGGTCAGATCTGCTAGGAATAGGCATATCGTCAGACTAAGCTCGGAATAGAGTTGGACACAGTCTGGAGACTGGTCCCCTGACACTGTCCAATCTATCTGTTTCTATCTTCTCCTTTCTGCTCAGTTCTCTTCTACCTCTCTAACTCAGTCTTTGATTCCCCAGCTTTCAACTTAATTGGCTCCATATGGCTCTGCCTCACTAATGCTTGGCTCCATGCTCATACAAACTTAATCCTAACCACACAATCATTTCTTGTGCCTTCTATACTGCAAAACAACTGCCAACCATGTCTATACATTTACCAACCGTCCTAGATCTTTCCCAACTAGTCTATTTTGCCCCGGTGCTTGCTTCCTGCTTGCGCCTCCTGCTATATGTTTTGGCGCATCCTGCCCAGCTTCTTCTTGACCCTGGCGCATCTCCCTGCACTCTGACGCACTTCCCTGGCTTTTGGTAGGCCCCGTTTGTGTCTGTAAACATTTGAGTCCGCTTTGTAAGGCCTTGCTCAGACTTGCTGAACCTCTAGGTCAGCGGAACCTGACATAATATCAAAACTCTACCTTACTCCGTTCTCAATGGCTATGTACACTCATACCTACCAAACCTCCGGTCACTGGACCAATGCCTATGGAAGGCCCATGCCCAACACCTCTTACTACCTCAGCACCCCTCAACCCCTCTACCCTTCCTTGCCCATTAAACACTATCTCACGTGACCAGCCCAGTTCTGGGGACAAAATTAGAGCAGAGCATCCTATGCCCCCCCAGTCAAGGGATACCCTTAGAGTGGCAGCATGGCTCTGCCTACGCACTCCTAGGGCCCTACATGCAGGTACTACTAGGTGGGCTACCAAAAACCCCCCTTGCTGACTGGTTAGCCCCTGCACCTCTGGCTCTGGGCTCCTACTACACCTATGCTGAAGCCCTCTACCTCTCTTGACCCTACTTCTCCTCCACACAAATGCCTTCCATGCCCTTAGAAAAACAGCAATAGACCAAGGCCTATGCTCAACACATTGATACGGCGGCCCGCTGTGATGGAAAAACATAAGAAATGTATTATGTTTTGGCTAGGTACAAAGGAAAAAATTAAAACATGCATAAAAACTGCCGAAACCTGTAAGCAAGCATGTTCCACAGCTGAAACCTGTAGGCTGTACGTACCATAGTATTCCGCGCTTCCCGACAATCCTAAAACCGGTCCAAACGTCTAAATCGGAGCACAGATGGTGGAGATATAGACCTATCTTTGAAAGTCAACGATTTGTTGATGAGAAATGATAGCCGAGGGCTTCCATCAATCAATCAGTGATGAAACGGAGTTAGATATTGATAGGAATGATAACCGAGGAGTGGCTGTGCTGATTTAATCATGGAATGATCCGGAGATGAAAATAGCTGCAGCACTCGGCAGCTATCATTTGATGATATCACAGAGTGATCCGGTCAGATCATCAGATTGATTTGATAAGATTAGTCGGATCTCGGATCAGGATTAGATTAGGCTAAAGATAGGCTATCTAATCTCGGATCACGATCGGCAATCAGCGCATCAATCCCATCAAACCTTTGTAACTTTCCTTCCTGGAGCCCTACAGCCCTCAATAATAGTGCTATCCCGCCCCCCTGGGTACCTCCGGACTCCCCGGAACCACGTGGACACAACGGAAGGACCCTTAGCGGGTCTCAGATGACGGAAACGCGGAACCGGAGGCCGGAACTAGCCTAAAACCAGCTGCCGGAACAAAAACTTTTCAATTCAGTAAAATTTACTGAATTGAACCCCAGCAGGCTCAATCTTAACCTCTACCCGGACCAATGAGACGCTTAGAGGCCCCAGATCACGCATGGTCTGTGCGCAAACAGGAGGATATAAATAGGAGAAGAAAAGGGGGACCCAGCTAAGGAAAACCTGTGCAGCTCGGGGTCCCCAGGGAGTGGACTACTTAGGCTAATCAGTAAAGTACTTCAGACCAGCTTTAATAAAGCTTATTGCCTACATTTGTGTGAATTAAGTTCGCTCAAATCAAAGCTTGAACTTTGTTAATCTAGTGAATAAACCATTTGTGTGGCTCGGGGTCCTCAGGGAGTGTGACTACTTAGGCCTATCATTTAGTTGACTTTACTAGGGTCGCTTTTTGGTATCTTTTTAGAGACCATTTATATTGTGGACTACTTCGGTTCATTATAATAATAAACTAAAACTACAAAAACCATTTCAACTTCATTACAAGTGTTAGTTTCTGTGTCATAGCCCCACGAAACTCGCGAAAGTAAAGTTTAGTTGTCTACACTGATTAGAGTCCCTCTGATCAGTTCAACAAACCCTACATTTTGCATCAACATCTTGGGGAGTAGGTTTGCAGAGGGCTGCCCCTTGGCCCCAAGTGGTGATCCCTGTGCCTCTCTGCTCCGTGCCAGGGCCCCCAGTGAAGCAGTTGCATCCTGGGTGGATTCTGAGCAAGGTGCATCCCATCCTTCTTATGCAGCGTGTCCTTCAAGCAAGCATAACCCCTGAGGTGTTCATTGCTGCATTGGGGCAAGTGTCAGGGGACTTCCTTTTTCGGTCACCCCGGAGTTCTCCGGCAGTCCCTGGAGATCTCTGGGGTGACCCGCCCTTCATCGGACTTCTCTGGGATGCTCCCACACCATTGGAAAAGTACTGTACAGCCGTTCTCATGCCTCTGCTCCCGTATTGATGCGCCATGCCGTGGCAGAGGCATCCTTAGACTTGTTCTCTTCGGATTTCTCTCTGCTAGGTGATTAGTTATTTCCTTGTCATATTTACTGCCTCTAATAAACTTCGGATTTCCCTCTGCTAGTTGTGTGACTTAGCCGCAACTCTTGGAGGTTGCCCTTACAGCGAGCCTAGGGTCCTCCTATCCTGGAATGGTGCCAGTCCCATGGCCCCATGAGTTCTTTCTTTCTTGTCTTGTGGGTGGTGTATCTGAAGGTGGTTAGTGTGTGTTTTGTGCGTGTTGCAGAGATATCTGCACTTTTGCAGCGCCAGAGGTGGGCTCCTGTCAGGACTCTTCAGTGTGCAACTTGTGTCGATCCAAGCACAAGCAGTGTTCAGTGTCACAATTATAGCACACATTATGCGTATTGTGGGAGCAGGGCTGGGAAGAAGCATGGGTCTTGAGTCAGATGGTGGAGGAATCAAAGGCATTGGTAAGGCCATGGGGGACAAAGGAGGTTTTGGAGGAGAGTAGCCACGAGGGGGTAAAGGTGCCAATGGGAAAGGTGGAGCCACCTTGTGGGAAGTGCTGCATGGGGTCTCCTAGTCTGGGAGGTTGAGGCAAAGGTAAGCGGAAAGCGTCTCTGTCTCTAGGAGTGAGTCCTGGTCCTCATTCCAACCGTCCCTGGAGGTCTCCCCCTGAGGTGGGCCCTTCCAGACTTCATGTCTTCTCCCCTTGGTCCACGCATGCGGTGAATTTTCCCCAGGTAGTGGCTGATTGGGAGTTGTCTGCGGTAAACTTAGGCTTGTGCCAGTGGTTGAAAGCTTTAGTGGGGTGGTTGTTGCAGCAGGAGGTGGAGTTGCAGCAGACACAGGAGGAATGGGATGCTGCCCGGCAAGCACACAATGATCTGCTGGAGAAGGAGAACAAATGAGTCCTGGAGGTGTGTGAGTTGCAGGCCCAGCTTACAAGGGCAGGATCAGGGTCAGAGGGAGTTGCAGAGCAGGATTCCAGGGTGGAGGTGGATCTCTGGATGGAGCAGATGGCTTGTTTATTGAGGAGATTGAGGTCGGCACAGGTGGCAGAGAGTTTGGCTGTTTGTCAGCAAGAGCAGATGGCAGGTGAGGCAGCATTGGGGCAGATCAGAGTACTTTGTAGATGGTTTCCTGGTCATCTTCAAGGTTGCTAACCATTTGTCTAGGTTGGGTCTAGGAGCACCAGGTCTTGCTTGATGGGGCCTCTGCTGTGGATGCTTCAATCCAGGAAGGTATGGAACAGATGCCAGACAAGTTTTCTCCAAAGTTGGAGCAGGGAGTGTCGCAGTTCAGGTGGTTATTAGCGGGCACTGGTGGAGGAACATGGTGGTCCCAGGGTCATGGTTAGAGGTGGTGATGGATGCTGGGGAGGTCTTATTCACACGGTGTCAAGTTTTGCTGACTGCGGGGGCTTAGTCCATTGGGCAAAATCCTTACAAGAAGATGCAATAGCTCCAGTGTACAATTCCAGGACCTATGAGGGCTCTGGGGGTAAACACTATGCTCTAGGACAGGCATGAGTGTTTAAAGGATCTCCGGAGCAAACCATGAGATAAAAAGCAAGTGCGCAGGGTTCCAGATAAGTTTGGGGGGTGATGTCAATTAAGGGAAGTGAGGCAGGGAAGGTTGCGGGCTCTACAATTTGAGCCGAGCGGTGAGGCAAGATTAGATAAAGTGAGACCAGGACTTAAAAAGACACAGAGAAATGAATCCAGAGTGTTGCTAGAAACAAGGCCGGGACTGGAGAAGAGTCAAAATCTGTAAAGGGGAAGAGAAACACAAGTTGGAACTAAACTGAGAAAGAGTCGCAAGAGAGAGAGAGAGAGAGAAGTACAAGGCAAGAGATTCAAGACAAGTACAAGACACAAGATGGGACGGAGTTAAAAACAGGCACGATACAAGACGGAGTCACAAACACAAGGAGAATAGATTGAGAAACATGAAACAAAACACTGGGCAACAATACGGTGTGGGTTATGCAAATATCAAGACTACCAACTAAGTTCCTATCCTACCACTTAAGTACTCCTGCGGATATGTCCCAGGCCAAACCTTCAATCTCTGGGTTGGGGCAAAACTCTGGGACTCTATGAGTTGGTGGATGTTGGTTCCCATTGATAGAGTGGCAGATGTTGGCCGCGATTAGGTAGCAGCGGCGTCGGGGTTTTCCAGGGCGGTGATGCATAGAGTGATGGCTGAGCGCAACGTGATGGCCAGGTGGCATGGGTGTTGGTGTGATTGGAGGGGCAGCAATGTCCAAGGAGGTCCGGTGATGTCCAGGGGAAGTTGTGTAACTTTTTGAGAGTGGTGGGTAGTATCTGGGTTGATGAGGTCAATAGTCAGAGTGATTGGCGGTGGCGTCTATGGTTGCTGGCGGGGAATTGGATCCAGCTTATGGGCTGGTGGAGGTTGTCTTTTGGGACCTCCAGGAGCATGGGAGTGGGTTCAAGATCCCAAAGTTGGATGCGGAATTGGCGGGTTGTGACACATGGAGAGACAGTATAGAGGCACTAATAGTCCAGATGAAGGCATCGTTGGCCATTGGTGGGGAGGGGGTGGGTGTGTGGAATGGAGCAACAAAGGGGTGAATCCGCAACCTTGAACTGGGGCCCTGGGCCCTTCTCCTCTCCTTCTTTCTTGCTGTTTTGTGTTCCTCCAGCAGAGGCTAAAAATGTGATAGGAGGCAAAAAATGTAATATAATCTAATTTCTGAGCCATCATTCTGCAGGGTTGTAAGTGGATAATTGGAGAGAGTAAGGTGAGAACACAGGGGTTGGGTGGGAGTTGAATCCCTGGTGGATCCAGAGGTGGAGGTTGGGCCCACTACTGCTGTCTGTGAATTGCTAGCCCTAGGGGTCCCAGGTTTTACTGGGAGGTCAACAAGGGGGCTCTCGGGGTCTGTTGATACTTTTTCCATGTTGGGTCAAGGGAAAATGAAGGGGCACTTCTGGAGGTTGCGCAGGGGGTGTCAGTGCTCTGAGAGTTGTCCAGGGTAGAGGCGTTGTTGTTGTAGGGCTGTAGTTTGAGGAATATGATAGTGGCAAGTTCTGCTTCAGAGTGAAGGAACATTATCATGAGCAAGCTCCAGTTGATGTCAGAGTTGGTGTTGATACAGCGGCCCACTATGGTGGAAACATAGGAAACATGATTGTATTCCTGATATGGTGTAAAAAAAACTAAAACATATCTAAAATAAGCTGAAAACCATAAGCTAAACATGATCACTAGCCAAAACCTGTAGGCTATACATACCATAATGTTCCGTGCCTTCCGACAAGCCTAAAACTGAAATCATGTCAAATAGTGCTCAGATGGTTGAGTTAAAGGCATATCTTTGAGTAATGATGAAATAGTAATAGCTGAGACTTCTATCAATCAATCATTGATGATCTGGAATTAGATCTTGATGGGAATGATAAGCAAGATGTGGCTGTGTTAAAAAGAAGCTGATTTGATCATGGAACAATCCAAAATCAAAGATTAAGCTGAAAATAGCATGGCACTTGGTGGCCATCAAAATAGATTAGATTTATGCTATCTAATCCCAAATCACAATCCAAATACCAAAATCAGTCTAAATTAAGGATTCATGGAATCAATCAAAGATCCTGGATCATGATCCAAGATCAAACCCATCAATTCCATCAAACTTTCATGACTTTTTCTTTCCAGAACCTGCAGAGCCCTATAAGCATGCTATCCCACCCCCTTGGGCACCACCAGACACCCTGGAACCACGTGAACACAATGGAAGGACCCTCAGTGGGTCTTGGATGCCAGAAATGTGGAACCAGAGGCTGGAACTAGCCTGAAACAGGCTTCTGGAGCAAATTTTCCCAATTCAATACATTTTATTGAATTGGCATCCAGAAACCCATACCTGGGCCAATAGGAGGCCCATAGACATGCAAATCATGCGTGGTCTATGCACACTAGGAAAACTATAAATAGGAGAAGAAAAGGAGGATCCAGCAAGGAAATAAATACCTGTGCAGCTCAGGGTCCCCAGGAAGTGGACTACTTAGGCTAATCAGTTAGAGTACTTCAGACCAGCTTTAATCGAGTTTATTGCCCATATTTGTGTGACCTAAGCTCACTCAACCAAGCATAACTTTGTTAATCTATTGAATAAACCATTTGTGTGGCTCAGAGTCCCCAGTGAGTGGACTGCTTAGGCCTATCATTTAGTTGACTTCACTAGTGTCGCTTTTTGGTATCTTTTTAGAGACTTTTTATTGTGTGAGCTGCTTCAGTTCATTATAATAATAAAATAAAACTATAAAAACCATTACGACTTCATTACAAGTGTGTGTTTCTGTGTTATAGTCCCACAAAACTCGCAAAAGTAAAGTTTAGTTGTCTACACTAATTGGGGTCCCTCTGATTAGTTCAACAAACCCTACATTTTGCATCAGCATCACAAAGCCAGGGCAGTCCTAGGACAATAGGAGTCAACTCATCAAGTTGCGTGACAAGGAAGTTGATGGAGAACTTCAGGTTGTTGTCAAGGATGAGGGTGTTGGAATGAGTTTTGGTGATGGGACCTGAGGGCACGGGATGACTATCAAAGAGCTGGAGTTTGAGAGGGTGATTGAGGTTTTGGTGGGAGAGTGCAAGGCAATCACTGATGAATGTTTCAGTGGTTCTGCTGTCAATGAGGGCAAAGAGGGGCTCCAGGGTGTCTTCAAGTTATACGTTGATGATGAAGGACTAAACAGAATGGAAAGTGAGTTGCTCTGGGGCTGGGGCTTCTACTTGGAGCCTTCAGGAGGTGGAAAGTCACAGGAATGTTGAACAACATGGACCTTCTTGGGAGTGCTACCACAATCAAGGTGTAGGGTGAGGTCTTGCTAGTTGATTTGGGGATTTATGCTGCAAAGCCATGAGAGTCTCAGAATCAGTGGTGCAGATGCATGAAGTTTGGTGACCAGTAGTTGGAGTTCTTGCCACTGGCCATTGACAAATGTGATGGGGAGTTGAACAAAGTGGGGGATGTCACTGGTGGGAGAGGAGTTCTTGTAGAAGAGTCAGAGTTGTATGGGGACTGGGAGATGTCATGCTGGTCTAGGTGTCAGGGGACTCCTCATTTCTCCCTTCTTTCACTCCTTATTCCTTCATTCTTCCTCTATTTATTTCCTTATTTCTGCTGTCATTCTTTTACTTTACTGCTTCTATTCTTTCAACACTATCTATTAGTACTATTCTCAGCCCTTGAGGTGCTCTGGTTCTTTAGTTATCATTCAAACAAGTGTAGCCAATGCTTCCAGGGGCTTAGTAAGCATCCAGAGGCTTAGTCATCTTGAGGCTAGCCTCCAAATTACTAAGCAAGTCACATGAGACATGTGCATGACCTCTGGCAATGGCAATTTCCGAGTTTTTGATTATTTTCGGAGATTTTCCTTTTTTAGATTATAAATTTTATTGTGGCTTTTGTCATGCTATATAGTTACTTCCCATGCTTCTGGAGCCTTGGAAGCGTCACTCCTGGCATAGGGAATCCCTAGACTTGTTCTCTTTGGATTTTCCTCTGCCAGGTGAGTAGTTATGGTTGTATTACCTATATATACTTTGGATTTCCCTCTGCCAGCTGTGTGACTAAGCCATAGCCTCCAGAGGTCACCCTTACACTAGGAGTAAGAGTAGCCCATGCTTTGTCAATGAAGTTGTCGGTGGTGCCACTATCAATAAGGGTATTGACAGGTTTGTTAGAAGGAGCAATAGTGGTGCAGAGGAGAAGGGACTGTGAGGGAGTAGGAGGAGAGGTGGGCCAAGTGAGTGTCCTGTGATGCAAGTGCTGCATGGAAGTGGGAGATTGGAGTGGAGAAGACATTGGAGTTGTCTTCACAATTTAGTGCATCTTCCAGGACTAAATTGCAGGGTTGTTTTCTAAGAATTGGAAATCCAAGTCATCTCCCTCCAGTGTTCATACAGCGTGGCCTAAAGTTTTCTGTTTAGGACACTCACTGATGAAATGTCCCAATTCTCCACACAAGATACACACTCCTTCCAACAACAACACTCCTGTACATCTTTGGGTATGTCAATCCAGGGCCTGCTGGAGTTTGGGAACCGATTTGTGCATAGTGCCTCCTTGTCCTTGGGGGCCTCAGAGTTGAAATCAGGGGGTTCTGGAGTTGTCTGGTCATCAGAGGGCAGCTTGGGTGCCTTGATGGTGTCATTGGCGTTGAGCTGGGCAGGGAGGCAAGGTCCGAGGGGTCAATTATTGGGAGAGAGGTTCTGGTTATATGGAAAACATGCATTTGGCCTCTTTCACTGCTAGGATGTTAAGTTAAAGCTTGCCGACTTGACAGACGCCGTTGCTTAGTAACTTTCACATTCCATTGTACTTGTCTCTATTTTTGTGATTGATTAATTAGCAACTTTTTAGTTTAATTACCACGGCGGCCTAGCGCCTATAAATACTGTACATATCTTGTCTTAGCCATCATCAAATCATACACCCCACAGTTCAGATCACATTTTAGCACATTCTAAGTCCTCAGAATCGCTAAGTAAATCAGTCTTGCCGACTTCACTTCACCAGCTTTGACTACCAACTTTTGTATTACGGTGCCATATGGGCACATTGTCGCCAACGTTTACGTCGCTAGAGTCCTTGCCAACTTCTAGCACCCTAGCGCCTTGAAGGCTTTTGGCTTAGATCACTAAGCAACTGGTTTATTTTTCTAAGTTCAAATCACACTAAAAAGACTAGGCTTCTGGGACCCTGCCTGGGACTCTCTCAATAGTGACCGCCCGATGCTACTCATTCGTGAGGTGCTAAGTTTACCATCTACCAGGACAGTGCTTAGCAACTTTTGGGCGTCATCACCGGAGGTAGTGTCAATAGGGGGAGGTGAGTTGGAGTAGTTGTGGGCTCTACAGGTTTGAGCTGAGCAGGCAAAGCAAGATTAGAGGTGATTGGACCAGAGTTCAGAGAGATACAAGCAAATGAACCAGAGTACAATTATGAAGGATAAGTATAAGACCAGGACTTGAGAAGGGTCAGAACTGCAAATGGGAAGAGAAACACGAGTCAGGGAACTAAACTGGTGATAAGACTTTGGCTGAGCTCAGCGCACCAGCACTGTTTTTAGCAACTTATATTTTGCAGCCAGCAGGGATCAAATTCAGGCTACAGGACGCAACGCACAGGATCACGGGACTTAGCAACCACATGACTTGGCAATCACCTGCCACTCACCTGACTCCAGCCCAGCCCCCTTCAGGCCTCCAATCAGTAATAACCGATGCCAGAGTCTTTAGCAACGCCTATCAAAATCCGGTGCTTCTCAAAGATCCGACGTCAGATCACTTTACCAATGCTTAGCGACTTATACAAGACAGATCCATGTGACGGTTTCAGATATTGGCAACACTTACAGTTCATCCAATGCTTAGCGACCTACGTGAGACAGGCCCCCTTGATGGTTTCAGGCCTTAGTGACAGTCCCTGTGCATTTGGCCTCTTTTACTGCTAGGATGTTAAGTTAAAGCTTGCCGACTTGACAAGCGACGTTGCTTAGCAACTTTCACATGCCATCACACTTGTCTCCATTTTGATTGATTAATTAGTGACCTTTTAGTTAGTTTAATTACTATGGTGGCCTAGCGCCTATAAATACTGTACATATTTTGTCTTAGCCATCATTGAATTGTATGCCTCACAATTCAGATCACATTTCAGCGCATTTTAAGTCCTCAGAGTCGCTAAGTGAATCAGTCTTGCCAACTTCACCTTGCTAACTTTGACTACTGACTTTTGTCTTACAGTGCCATATGGGCACATTGTCGCCAACATTAACATCACTAGAGTCCTTGCCGACTTCTAGCATCCTAGCGCCTTGCAGGCTTTTGGCTTAGATTGCTAAGCAACCAAGTTTATTTCTCTAAGTTCAAATCCCACTAAAAAGACTAGGCTTCTGGGACCCTGCCCAGGACTCTCTCAAACACTAGCGACCGCCTGACGCTACTTATTCGTGAGGCGCTAAGTTTACCATTTACCAGGACAGTGCTTAGCAACTTTTGGGCATCATCACTGGGAAAGAGTTGAGAGAGAGAGAGAGAGAGAGAGAGAGAGAGAAGAGAGTACAACACAAGAGAATCAAGACAAGTACGCAGTGCAAGACAAAACAGAGTTAAAACAAACACAATATGAGGCAGAGATTCACAAAACACAAGCAGAGATAGATTCAGAAGTATAAACACACTTCAGGGCATGGCAGAGATTTCTGGAGAAACATCCATTAAAAACAGGTCATATGACTTCTAATGAGTGTTTCTCTGGAAAATCTGATTAAAATTTCCTAATTAGGAAATATTCACAGGATTTTCTGGAGAAACACTTGTTAAAAGTCATATGATCTGTTTCTAATGGATGTTTCTCCAGATATTTCTGCCATGCCCTGAAGTGACAAACACTTGGGCAAACTGTATGGGAGTGTGTGCAATATCAAGACTACTGACTAAGTCCCTATTCTACCACTTAAGTACTCTCACAGATATGTCTCGGGCCAAGTCCTTGATTTCCAGGTCTGAGCGCAGCTCCAAAACTCTATACAAGTTGGTGAGTGTCGGTTCTAATTGATAAAGTAGCAGGTATTGGTGGCAATCAGGTGGCAATGGCGTCAGGAGCTTCTGGGGGCAGTGATGTGCAAGTGATGCAAGTGATGGCGTGATTGCTGGAGAGGACTAGCAATGTCTAGGAAGAGTCGGTGATGTCTGAGAGGGTTTGCATGACTTTCCAGGAGCAATTGGTGATAGCTGGGATGATGGGATCAATAGCTGGGGTGATTGATGGTGGTGTTTGTGATGGTCATGAGAGTGAGATCACTGGCAGGGAATTGGTCTGGGGCTATGGAGCTAGTGGAGAGAGTTGTTCTCCAGGACCTCCAGGGGTGGTTTTGAGGTCTGGAGTTGAATGCAGGGTTAGCAGGTTGTGACACTGTCAAAAGAGTATAAATAGTCCAAGTAGGATAGAGAATAATCAGGCTATTAATAGGCAAAGGCTCAGTGGTTCCCAGGGAGTGAATCACTTAGGCTGGAGTTTGTTAAGAACCCTCTACCATTCAGAATATTTTCTATTTTGGAAAGTAACTCTCAATACATCAAGTTTATTGTCAAGCAACAGTGTAGATTGAAGGAAACTTTCTAAGACTTCCAGAAAGCCCCAGAACTATCTGTGATACTCTAACCAAGTACTACAACATGTGCAACAGGTCATAGAACATCTTCAGGAGCATAACCTCCAGGCAAAACTGAAGAAGTGCTCTTTTCACACCAATGAAGTCAAGTACCTAGGCATTATTGTGTTTCTGGAGGGTGTCTGCATGGATCTGGCCAAGGTCAAGGCTATCATCAATTGGCCTTGCCCTTGAAATCTCAAGGAGCTCCAGGCCTTCCTGGGTTTTGCAAATTTCTACCAGCAGTTCATTGACAACTACTTGAACATTACCAAATGCCTGACCCACCTGACTAAGAAGAACACTCCTTGGGACTAGGACTCTGGATGCCAAGACATCTTTGAACTCCTAAAGAAGGTGTTCATGTCCACCCCCATCCTGCGCCATTACAACCACTCCCTACTAGTGATCCTCAAGTGTGATACCTCTGACTATGCTATTGTGGGGATCTTATTGCAGCAGGACTCCAATGACAAGAAGCTCTGGCCCATGGCCTTCTACACCTGTTCCATGATAGCTGCAGAGCTGAACTATAACATCTATGACAAAGAGCTCCTTGCCATCATCAAAGCATTCAAACAGTGGCATGCATACTTCAAGGGCGCAAGACACCAGATCCAGGTATACTCTGACCATAACAACTTCCAGTACTTCACTACCACCAAAGATCTCAATTGTCAGCAGGCCAGGTGGTTGGAACTTCTATTGGAGTACGACTTCATCATTCATTACCATCCCAGACTACTTGGGGCAAAGTCTGATGCATTGACATGGAGGTCAGATGTATATCCAAAGAAGTCCTTTGACGTGAAGTGGAATGCCTTCAATAAGCAAGTCATTATTCTACTGGAGCACCTGCAGTCCACACTGCTCCTGGACAACAAAGGCCTTCTTGACTGGATCCAGAAATTGCCCCCCAATGCGTACTTCAAGGCTCATGGACCCCCAGACGCTGTAGATACTCTATGACAAATGTCTGACCCCTCATCACACCTCACCAACCTTGCCCTACCCCTGCAGAAGCATCCTTGGGCTCCTTGCCTTTTTCCCTCTTCCTGGACTGTAAGCTCCTTTGCAATGGCCTGGTATATGTCCTCAACCACCAGAACCTATGCCTGGATGTCTTTTGCTAACATCATGACCATAAACCAAGGGGATATCCAGGGATTTGGAAGACTATGCAACTCATTATGCATACATACTTTTGGCCAGGCCTGAAGAAGGACATTACCTGCTATGTCTGATCATATGAACCCTGCCTCCAAGCTAAAGTCCCATACCATCGCCCATTCAGACTCCTCAAACCACTCTCAGTAGGCTGGTGACCATGGTCTTCCATCTCCATGGACCATATTGTCAAACTGCCAAAGTCCAATGGATACAATGCCATCCTTGTCATGGTATGCAGACTCACCAAGCAAGCCATATTCATTCTCTGCTGCACTACTGACAAGGTGCCGGACTTTGCCAAGCTGTTTGTTGAGCACATCTTCTCCAAGCATGGGCTCCTGGACAATATTGTGTCTGATCAGGGGTCCTTGTTTGTGTCCAAGTTCTGGCAATCCCTCTGCTAAGCCCTCGATATATGAACAAACCTGTCTTCAGCCTACCACCTGGAGACCAACAAACAGACCAAGCACATCAACCAGACTCTGGAACAGTACTTCCACATCTATGTAAACTTACTTCCAGAACAACTGGCATGCTGAGCTCCCCATCACAGAGTTCACATATAACAACACCCTCTACCTCTGCCACCAGAATGTCCCCCTTCTTTGCCAACAAGGGCTATTACCCCCAACTCACCATCTCCCTATGCAATATCCTGTCCCATGCCACACACAAAGCCGCTTACAACCTCAGGGCCCTCTAGGAGTTTCTCTAAAATGAAGTCAACATTGTGAACTGAGTCTGCAGCCAGTACACTGACACAAAACGTCTGCCCACTCCGGACTAGCCCATAGGATCCCTAGTGTGGCTGGACAGGCAGAATATCAAAACCTGATGGCCATCACTCAAGCTTGACCACAAATGGCTGGGCCCTTCAAGGTTGTCAAGAAGGTTTCTTTCCATGCCTATTGACTCGTGCTTCCCCCTGGTATGCAATCTCTTCACTCTGTCTTCTATGTCTGACTCCTTGAGCAACATACCCCTGATCTCTTCCAATGCTGTATCCCTCTCTCCCCAGTTGAAGTCAACAGTGAGCCCAAATATGAAGTGGACAAAGTAATGGACTCCTGCCGCCATTAAAGTAGGGTCCACTACCTAGTCCGCTGAGTAGGGTACGGCCCCAAAGACAACACCTGAGAACTCTTCAACCATCTCCACAGCACCCCCAATGCACTCCAAACCTTCCACTGGCTCTTTTCTCAGAAACCTGTAAGGGCAACCTCCAGAGGTTGTGGCTAAGTCACACAATTGACAGAGGGAAATCCAAAGTTTATTAGAATAGTACAGTACAACAGAAAATATAACTAATCACCTGGCAGAGGAAAATCCAAAGAGAACAAGTCTAAAGATTCCTCTGCCATGGCGCGGCGCATTAGTGCGGGTGGTAGAGGCATGAAAAACAACTATGCAGTACTTACTGGAAAGTGCAGGAGTGTCCCAGAGATCTCTGGAAACCCCTGGAGAACTCTGGGGTTTTAAAAAAAGGAAGTTCTGGAAATAGAAGTCCCCTGACATCATCCCCCCCCCCCTAGAGTGCGGCATCTTGACGTACCAGGTAGAACAGATTATGAACAGCGTAGTCTGTTGAGGAAATGGAGTAGAGGCTGCAGATGATCTGGGGTGCTTCAAAGTAGTCATGGTGAAAGTCTTGGACAAGGGCAGGCACATGAACATTTTTAGTGGGTTCCCAGGAGTTGTTATTGATACCGTAGTCCTTCCACTTGACCTTGTACTGTAGTTTATGTTGGAATAGGCAGCTGTTCAAAATCTTCTCTACTTTGTACTCCGCTCCGTTGTTAGCAAGGATAAGAGGTGGAGAGGGAGCTTGTTGGCCCAGAATGGAGTTGTCTAAGGCAGGCAAGAGCTTGACCACGTTGAAGATTGGGTGCAGTCAACACATGCCAACAGACAGTCGGAGCTGGTGGGTGAGGGGTCCTACTTGATGCTCAACCATATACGGTCCTAGTTGCCAGTGTGAGAGCTTTTGCAAGGGTCAAGTGGTTGCAATGTTGGAGGCATCTAAGTAGATGCGGTCTCTGGGCTTGTACTGGGGAGCTGGAGTCTGTCCTCAATTGTAGTACTAGACCATGTTGTCCTTTGCCTTGGTTAGCGTGGCCTTAGCCTTCTTCTGTGCCTTCTGCATGTGATTGACAAAGTCATTAACTGACTTGTTCTCTGATTGGCATATACGTGGTTTGAAGCCCATCTGAGGGTGTTGGCCAGTGTCAAGGAAGAACAGGGAGACCTGCATGGACATGTGGACATGGTTGTTGTACTGGAATTCCACCTCAGGAAGGAGTTCATCCCAATTGTCCTACCACTTGTTACAGAACAACCAGAAGTACTACTCTAGCTCCTGGTTGACACACTTGGTCTGTTCATTGGACTGTGGGTGGTAGGCAGTGGATGTGTGGAGCTTAATGTGTAGGAGGCAGTAGAGCTCCCAGGTGAAATCTGCTACAAACTGTAGGCCCTGGTCAGAAATATAGGTGTCGGAGAGGCTGTGGAGTTTACAGACGTTTTTCCAGTACAGGTTGGCAGCGCCCATTGCAGAGCAGGTCATATGCGTTGGAATGAAGTGCACCTGCTTACCGTAGAGGTCCATGACAACCATGACGGTGATGACGCCCAAAAGTCGCTAAGTACTGTTAAGGGTAAACAGTACCTAGCTACTGTGGAAGGTAATGCGTTGGGCGGTCGCTAGTTGAGAGGGAGTCTGGGCAGGGT
>QLOM01003549.1:0-11896 GCA_003313785.1 Termitomyces sp. MG148 | reverse complement strand
GAGCTTGACGAGATGGGTTGTGAATTCGTTATGCCTGGCAACTACAACTTCAACGGAACTTTGTGAGTACACCGTTACTCCAGAAAAA
Source organism: Termitomyces sp. MG148 (assembly GCA_003313785.1). Classification (NCBI taxonomy): domain Eukaryota; kingdom Fungi; phylum Basidiomycota; class Agaricomycetes; order Agaricales; family Lyophyllaceae; genus Termitomyces; species Termitomyces sp. MG148. Next base: position 11,808 of record QLOM01003549.1, on the reverse strand, counting down.
AAAACTCAAAAGTCTAACCGATTCCTCAGTGAGTCATGTGAAGCCGATGTCGCCTGTAAGCTATACCAGTCTTTAAAAAAGCGAGCCATCAACCTGACAGACCTTGGTTAGACCCGCCAGGATGGTACCCGACCGCTACAGTCAGCGGGACGACCCTGTTCTCCACCTTCGCTCAGTATTTCACCGGTATCGCCAATGGCGTCGGTTACACTGTCGGTGACACCATCACTCCTTCCGCACCTTTTATGACCCCGTCGTCGAGCAACTGCGTCACCACTGCAACCGTTAGTAACGGTGTAGACCTTACCCTTCTTGGCATCACCAGCTCCTCCAGCTCCTCCAGCCCAACTGCTGGTGCAAGCATTTCTAATGGTGCTGTGAGCATCCCAAAGGCAACTGGAACTTCTGCTGGCGGTACGTCGTCTCGTCACACACTAACTCGACTTGACTGATCAATACTTTCCCAGGCAATGCTGCATCTGCGACGAACTCCGCGAATGGCGCCTTGGGTTCACCGGTCCAGACGTACCCAGTCGTGATTTTCGTTGCTCTCCTCTCAGGTCTCTCTGCTGTGTTTCTCTTCCACTAATCAGTCATTACAGTTGTTGACTTTTATTGCAACATACGTTCAGTAATTAGTAACGATACCTCTTCTCAGCTCAGGACGTTTTCATTTTGTCACGTACTAAAAACACGGATCTCCTCACGCCATTCAGAGCTCGAGAATAAGATCGTTTTATTATATGCGTATCATTGTCTTGAATGACGAGTGAGAATACGTAATTACATCTACATACACTAACGACAACAGGCTGTATCATCGAGATACTCCAATCTCCTTTCCTACTTCTTTGAGACAGTTCCGAGCAAGTGTTCGTGCGTCCAGTTCAACTGCGTCGACGTGCCCCTGGGCATCCGAACCAGACTCAGTGTGGCCATTTATTAGACGGCCCATAGATGATGGTGCCTTTATAGGAACCACCCAAGCAGAAGGTGTCTTCCGTGGTATCGAGACGATCTCAAGAAGGGCAGGATAGAAATGGAATAAATGCGCCACCGTAGAGCGCTTCACTGCGTCTGCCATGAGTAGCGTTGGGCTCAAGGATACGTCGATCCCTGCAGAACATCCATTAATTCATGTCATTAATACAATAGGAAGGCTACGTATGCGGCTTACCCGGTTGTTCGACAGCATACTGAGAGGATTTGTCTGATACCGCAGCCCATAATGATCCTGGCCATAGTTCCAGCTCCAGAAGCTTTCTGAGCACGTATAGTAGCTCCTGTTCTCGTGCCCTGGCAGAAAAAGTCTTTTAGAACTTGTTGTGATCGAAATTAATTTTTCATGCCTTGGAAAAGGAAGATGGCCACGCAATGCTTCATCAGCAACGAAGCCAACCAGAGTCGTTCGGCACCGGTTCAAAAGGGAAGGAATGCTTAGCACAGCAAGACGTCGCCGAGCATTTTCATGACCTGGAGCTGTTGCCATTATCAACCTTCGGTGATTGAGAGCTGAGCGGTAGATAACACACCACTTGTGCTAGAACAGACTGAAAACAAAAGGTCAAAGCACCAATATGAAAAGCGTTCACGGTGAACGATAGCACTCGATTCTGTGCTTCCCGATTCGTTGTGCATGTCAATTACCTCAGCCTTCGAAATCATGCTTGAAACATCTTTGACCTCAATGTCCTGTAAGCGGCTACCAAGGTGTAGTATCTTGGCCAGCTGGCCAACAAGGTAATCAGGTACACGACTGTCTCCGAGATGGGGAACGACATCCATCTCCAACGAAGCGATCAGGGCAAAATCAAAGTCCTCCTCAGTTTCTTGAACATCAAGCGGGAATGCTTCCGCAGCCGAACTAGACAAAACATGAAGCTCATACATGACACAACCAGAGAAGTGGACATACCAATCAGCGAGAATCCCTCCTCTAAAGACATCAAGGATCTGACGCCAGATGCTTTCAATGCGACCGGGAGGGGTGTCTGGATTACGATGTTCATAAGTAACAACAGCCATCTCGACATGTGATGAGGACGAACCTTGTGCAAGCTTGTTTATCTGACCAGCACACTCCTTCACTATTCGCAGAAAACTAGTTGTCGCAGTCTTCCAAAGGGGTTGATCTTTGCCGATCTTTGAAGGAGCTGGGCAATCGTACTTCAACTTCACTGGGATCGAATATGCCTAGAGGAAAGTCAGAATGAAACATTACTTGCGATAATGGCACGTTACACTTACAGAGAGAAGAGCTTCCAAAGTCCCATCAACGTAAATTGTGGGTTCGAATTTGAATCTCATGAAGAGATCCACGAGCATGGGAAGGGTCTTCTTAGATATGGCGATATATGTGATTCGTTTTTGCGGTGTTTGTGATTTCGGTGCGGAAGGCACATCGAATGCCGCAAGAAAAGGTAACGTTGCATACTCCGAAAGGTCTCGTAGGATAAGAGATGGCGATCCAGACACTGATAGATCGATGTCTTCAATGGTCTCCATGACTGCTGCTTGAACAGGCGGTAGAGCGTCAACATCTGGCCTAAAGTCTGGCGAATTAGGGTATGTAAGAATTCCTATCGATTTAGATGTCAGCTACAGAGCACCGCAAGGTCTACCAATGTACCTTTGAGGATCTCCATAAGCCTTGTCAGACGATCCAAAGTCCATTCGCAGCCATTCACCAATCGACTGGCCTTTCTCGAGGTCTGTATGATGTCTACAAGAGATACGAGACTTTCTTGAGTGAATGGTCGTTGGAACCGAGCGTCTGTTGTGGACATAGGACTTTGACTGCCCGAATGCCGTATCACTGCCCCACCAAGAATATCAACTGTTTGCCATACTCGCAAAAGTACTTCAGAAACTATTGGGGGCAGATTCACAGTCGGCGCAACCTTGACGGCTTTCTCCAGACAACGCAACGCCGGAGCACTTATGGGCCTGTTATCCAAGAGAACAGTATCTTGAATATGCTGAACGAAAACGTCCCAGGTTTTGGGGAAAGAGTCAAGTTGCATGATTTTTGACGTAAGGAAATCGTGAAATATCGAGCCGATTGAGTTGAGGGCAAGAATCTTTGATTCTTCCCAAGGTTGGGCTGCAAACACTTCACCAGATGTAGTGTTCGCGAGGCGTCGAATTTCAGCTGTGAGAGAGTCCAAAAGGGGGAAAGTGACCTCCCAAATACACCGATCCCATGTCTCAAGACTTAAGGTGGACCCGTAAAGCTGCATGGTTCGGAATAGTGTCTGAATGGCACCATCCCTGACCTCCTGCCTGGGATCCGCGCAGAGCCCCAGAACCTCAAGCAATAGGAACATCCATAGTTCGCTATACTGAGGCTCCTCATCCGCGTTCTTCCGTTTTGACTGGATGGCATCTGACACGCTCCAAAGTAGACTGGCTGCCGCCGTCAACGCGATGTTTGTATCTGCCTGGCGTCCAAACTGGCCCAAAGTACTGATACAAAGACGAAGATGCTCAGGCGATAACATCGTAACAGAGTCACACACAAGCGTCAAGGATTGGAATGCAATCTTGACAAGCGCTACTTGTCCTTTCTCACTTGCATTGCCCAATCCTAGCAACGGTAAGGGTTTGTTCCGTATCGACGGCGACGATGACGGTTCACTCAGCAATGATACAGAGTCGATTGATGCAGTCCGGACAGGCGGGCTATGTCTGCACACGCTCTCGAGCATATGAAAGATCGTCTCCCATCCAATGACGAGGGTATATCCGGAAGCCTGCAAAATCTGATGTAAAGTTTCCAATCCCATGCGGCGCAACTCCATGCTGGTTGTCGTGCTCGCCGCTAGAGTTGCAGGGTCGGGTACTACCTGCTGAGCGAGTACGTCGAGTACCCGCTTCTGGACTTCGGCTTGTAGATCGCCCGTCGACGATAGATTACGTGGTACTATCACGAGTATCTCATCCAAGACACTAGCGGCCTGCATGCGGATTGATTGTGGAGCATATGAAGTATGTATGACTGATAACAAATGGTTGGTCGTTGCATCCCATGCGACGTCTGGAGAGCGATAAATAAGCCGATGGATATTTAACATCGTCACACCGCCAAGTTTGGTAATACCAAAGTCGCCAGATCTCTGGTGGAAAATCAGCATAGTTGTAGATGATAGATTAATGATAACTGTCTTCCTTACCAAGGTCCGAGGTATATGAATCCCACTAACTCTCCTCCTATGCGCTGCTACGGACCTGGGCGAAAGCCCAACAACGCTGGCAACATCTTCATGACTGTCATCCATAGCCAATGTCGCTTCCCCACCAGACTGCATCTCCACCATCTCAGCACTAAGCCTGCACAACGCGTTAATGAAATGCTTATATGCACTATCCTCAAGATTCTTTGATGCATCGAACAAACGCTGGATAGCCATGTGCAGAGTCTCAGAGTCTAAATCGCTCAGCAGAGGATGCCGAGGGGCTGATGCCGATCGATCACGAAGAGCAGGGGGGGTGGTTACTCCGGGACTGAGGATTGCGCGTTTTCCTGCGCCGACTCCCTTCGTAGTAAGAACGTAGTCTGCATTCTGGAGTATTTCGAGCACCCCGAACCAACATTCAGCTAAGCTTCCAGCAAGAAATACGGCACTTGAGATCAACACCTTGAAGCAAGCCATATTACGTTCAGACAGCCCCGGTGCCTGTGCTGGTCCACTAAGACCTAAGTTTTCAGAAAAACTGGCAGTTGAACGGGGAGTCTGAGACTCCACGTATGATTCGAGGCTCGATACCACCCGAGCCGGAACAGCGAGCTTCGAGAGGCTCGTGAAGAATGCATCGCGGGGTGTTGTGAGACCGAGCATCCCAGAGACGTTGGTGAGTGCTTGGTAGCTCGCCAACACCTCGACAAAAAGCTCATCGGAGAGGTTAGTAGAGATGATAAACGAAAGGGCTGCCAGGAGGGCAGGCCATCCACTTTCAATTATGTCTCGGACTATACCCAGTTGTTTGGTCGAAGGTTCTTCACTGGGCAAGGAAGCAATATCCAATGCAGGAGGAGCTCGAACGATAGTGTCGCCGGGGATTTTAGGGCGCTGGATGACGATGGTAGTGTATAGAGGTCCGGTGAAACTTGCGAGCCCGTCACACAGGGAAACAAGACATTGAACCGCAAGAAGATAGATGTAGGACTCGGGAATAGGTGGAGAGTCGGCTTTATCGAGCTGATCAATGCTGCATAAAAACATGTGTTGACACCAGAACACGCGACAGTAGAAGCACCTACCACTGAAGCTTCATTGACGAGCCATGCAAACTCAACCCTCCACTTGACCCGATCATTCCAACGACGCCAGACACCGTAGCGCTGGCAGCCGTGGCAACCCGCTCGAGACTATAAGTTGAGATTGTGGCTTCAGGGGAGACACTGACTCCTGCCATTTGCGTTCCAACGCCAAGGATTGCAGGTTTCTCGGTGATCAATCTCTTGAGAGCAGTGACAAGAGAGGCGAAAACTTTTGCGCCTGATTCCTGAGCGTCATATCGATCCCACACATTTCGCATGAGCTCGGCATCACTACACAATCTACGGGAAAAGATTTCAGAAAATAGTAGTCAATGAAAAATCTCCGACAGACCCTCTCATGATCTCCATAGCAAGGACTTTCATCCACAGTGGTCGTACATAGTGAGAACTGTGGCCGTGGTCACCTGAAGCATCGCCGTCATCTGAAAAAATCTTGATGAGCAAAGTTAGGAAAACCTCGGACTCTGTCGCGAGCTCCACTGAGAACTGCTTGAGCAGTAAGAAAACAACACGAGTGCAGCGGAGGGTCAAAGGGAAAATTGGACGGTCTGAGAGAGCTTTGAGAATCAGAGGGCATAAGTGGTGTTGGAGAAGGAGAATCAATTCTGGATGCTGACGGTAATATCCACGGTGAGGATAACTCCTCAAAAGGGATGATGAATGACACACCTTGCGAAAATGTGTGTGATAATTAGTCAGAACACTTTCAATGAGTTCAAGCGCAAAAGTCTTGTGAAGGGATTCCAGCTTCAAAAAGTGTGGTTTCTCAGAATTGGCGAGTAAACACAAGTCTTCGAAGACAGAAAACGCGTCCAAAGCTGAAGGACCTAATTGTTTCGTTGACCCATTGGGAAGCTTGACTTCTGACAATGAAGATTCAATTATGTCCTCCGCACTGTCTTCCAGAACCATCTTGTCTACGACAAACATTACCAGCTGGCGCAGGGTCGCAGCTGCGGTTGACGACACAACGGCGATTTTCGACTCTTGCAACTTGAAGCAGAGTAAGAGAGCCTGAGAGTCAACAATTCAGACAAACTGCGAGGTAATAAAAATCAATGTATCCTCACGTCACCGAGAAGAGCTCCGTGAATCTCTGGGAAATTGGGTATCAGTGATACCAGAGTTTGCAGGATTCGTAGCTGGATATCAACCCCTTGACTCATTGCGTCGCTCATAGTGGTAATCATCAGGGGTACTGCAGAGTGCGGGACAGCTTTGAGAGCGATGAGGCGCTGGAGCGAGCCGAGAGCTATCGCGACAACCTTCGCGTTCTTCGTTGCACATCCCATGAACACTGGTCGCAAAAGGTCTTCAGATTGGGGACCATCTGCTTGAAACAGGTGTTGGTTTGAGCAGATAGCGTAGTTAAAAAGTATTACGCACCAGATGCCAAGTTATGTGTCGCCTGCTCCGGAGACGACTTTAGAATTGTAAGTGATTTTTCGGCTGCCTTTCCTTGATAGATTCAATTGCTGTCCCGCAGAACTCTGCATCACCCACTGACCTCTCTTATTTCTGGATGCTTCCTCCTCGTCTCGCTGGCAAGTGACTACAGAAAGTCTTACTCTTCGAGCTTCGCGTGGAAATAACTTATGACGATGAACATACCTGAAGTTCAGTTACCAGAAAAGCGAGGGAACTCATAATATTTTCTCAGTAAAGTGTAGAAGATAGAAGACAGAAGCAGCCACTAAAACTAGCAGCAGGTCATGGAGTGTTCAGACGTGGTGCAGTCATAGATGATTCGGCATTTCATAACGACACGTGTTCCGTTTATAGTTACCGGAAAGACTTGCTTGTTGCCCTTCTCTTTTTCTGCAAGGTCAAGCCAATTGCAACGAAGATGGGGTCCTTTTCGAGCGAAAACGCTCAAAAATGATCATGACTGATAGACTCAAGTAATCCTGAAAGCCATCCATCAGTGGTCGTTTCTTGCACCCTTTTCGAGATCCAACACTAATGATGCAACTCACCGTTCCAACACTTACTCGTGCAAGAGATATCATCGGGGGTACACTATTGTAGGTAGGATGGGCTCAGTCACATTCAAAATTTGCAGTCGGCCAGGGGCCTCACATGGGTTGTATATGCATTACGGGACTAAGCTTTTGTGAAGTGATTGAACTCGCTCTATTCGGGAGACAAGCTAATAACTCTTGTGGCATCAGCTGGAGAACTAATGTATCAAGTTGTGTAAATAGGCACATGTACATGATAACTTTTTTCAGAAACATTGAGCTTTGAAAGTCCAACGATATACGCCTCAGGCCTCATGCATCAAAACTTACAGAGCACCGCATAAAACTAGCTTAGCATCGATTCCTCCGCCAGCAAGGATACTCAATATCAATACCTACATACATTATTATCTCTGACTGATCTGTAGTCCTTTCCTCGTCGACCTGATCAGGTAGAAATTAATGTTACTCTCGAGCTTGCGGCACATGAACGTGTCACACGGCTATATACCTTGGCTCAAATTAAATCCTCCTCAAGGCTGTACTTACGATATAAGTAAGTGCCGGGACCAATAACGATTTCGGACTTTTCTCGCGTTATCTAGTCACGTGTGGTGCGGGTAATGATTCCGCTGATCATCTGCTTCCGCTTCGATCTCCACGCGTCCAGACACTGATTTTCTCACAGATACTTGAAGACGACAGTGAACACTGGCAGAATGGACTGGATTAAATATGAGATATAGTGTAGCGCTAAGCAAACGATAAGTTACACCAGGCAATGCATTGCAATGTATAGTACGTTAATCATGGTATGTATATTGATGGTGCTCATCGGCCACCACTAATGAAATTGTCCCAGTATTTCATGCAAGAGTAGCCATCATAGTCTGAATACAACAAATGTCAGTACTATGATATTCTGAAGAGATGAAGCGAAGACGCTCACCGAAACTCTTCTCAGGGTCACACGAACACCGCCCCTTCTCCCATGTCTCCTTCCCCTGAGGACAGTGCGTGTATGGGTTGTGCTCATAGCCTATTTCATTAAAAAAATGCAGTTGGTCCTTGTTCAGGAAGATGGCCGCCGCGATACTGTGGACAGGTGCATCTCCCCAGCGCTATTTATTCATGACACCAAGGTCAGTGAAACGTGGAAGGCAGAAAATTTCACGCATACCTCGTAATAGAATCCGCCCTTGGAGTCGAGGTAGTCAAAGAACGCGGTATATGCTTCTCCCCGCCAAAAGTCCATGTCTGCAATCTCGAAGTTACTCCAGACTTGATACGGAAATCAGCATTAGTCTATGGTGAAAAGACAAGAGCACCGACAATGGCACAAGTTATACGACATTCCTCCGTCTGAGGACATAAAACCCATCGTGTTATCCTCCGCCACATACTCAGGATGCAGTTGCATGAAGTCTTTGACGTGACCCCAGAGTGTCGGGATCGTCTTCTCGAATTCGTACATTGTAATCGTCCATCCGTAAGTTTTGTTATGATTCTCCAGGAACAAGAAAGGGTCAAAGGAAAGGTCACAATGGAAATGCACCTCGGGCCTACAAGATTGAGAGACGGAAAAGATAGTGTGGGAAAAACTTACTCGATTCTCCAATACCAGCGGTATTTTTGTAGTAGCTCATGTTTAAAAAAGAACTACGTAATTCATCAGTAAAGGATGGAAAATGTCTCTAATGGGGCAAACGCACGCCAGAGTTGAACCGGCACATATTTCGATATCTGAGGCGAATTCGGCGAAAGGAACTTCAGTCACAAGTTCAAGACTCACGATATACTCCCTCCATATATAATCTTCTCCTCCTCCATCTGATTCCTTGCCGCCGACGCCTTCTCTTCGTCAATCCAGTCTGGTTGGAACCAATGCTCGCGCGGTATAAGGCCAAACTCCATCTTAGACGGTGAGAGTACAGACACCCGTCTGTACGATGCCATGAACACGTGCACCACCTGAGTGTGAATCAACTGACTTTTTGAATTCCTCTGTGAACGGCACTTCGTTCAGGAAGACATAAGGGTACCCACGTCTCCTGTTAAATCGGTCCTCGATGTCTCGTACACTCCGTATGGCACCATTTATGTCTGTATTTCTCGCAAGAATAACAAAGGTAGCATTGGCTTTCCGATCAACGACCAATGTTTCTTCTGTTGGGAAATAGTATTCTGGCGGTACGAGCGGCGCCTCGTATTTTTTCCCGCCACCGATGATTGAAGAAAGAGATGTCGCTCGACTGTACTCTTCATGTGAGAAGCTCAAAATTGAATGTAAGACGATCTTGGCATCGAATTAATGTGTTGTGCCTGGAGTTGGTGGAATGATGACGCACCAGCATCACGAGGACCAGAAGCGTGTACCGCGCCCATGTCTGCATGATTTATCCGAGCGGGGGAGTAGTTGCGGAAGTATACAAAGACCAGCGCACGCGCTGTTTGGGGAGATGAAGGTGGATACAGCTAAAGAGGAAAGATGTAGTTAGGCGCTCAAGCGCTCATCAGGCTGGCTAGTGACTGAGTAAATCTAGCAAAACAGGAACAAAGTCCGGCAACCACTTTTAAAACCTGAGTGCAGCTTGGAAACAATCTTCCATTGCGTCTGGAGCGAGTAGGTAGAGCTACTTATAGTGGCCCAGGCATACAGAGACTTGGCGTCATCCATGGTTTCACCAGGCAGGTTGCCGAAACTCGTAGCTTTCGACCTAGAGTACGTCAGAGGATGTCCCATGATTTTTCTGCATGAATAGACCCAGAAACGAATCATTGTCAGCTATACTTTATGGGATCTCTGGATCGATACCCATGTAACAGGTATGGGTATAGTTCCTACGGTCGAAGTATGCCACAACTCAGATACCTCGGCTGTAGGACCACTTCATCGCAATGGGAATACCCTCAACGAAGTCCTTGACAAGTCAGTCGCTCAATCATTCATGTGGAAAAATTCGGCCTGAGTGCCTGGTTACAAGACACAACGACAAGATCAAGTTTTATAAAGATGTTCCTAGTATTTTATATCAACTGCGGGCAGAGAAGGTCACAATTGCAGCATGTTCGAGAACAGATGCGCCGAAACTGTGAGCCATCTCATTCATTTCCCAAAATCTCGCCCCAATAAGCATGCCCAGAGCGCGTAAGGCATTGAGTTTGCTCTTGATCACCCCCAAGCCCGGCGATGCTGAGGCGATACCTGCCATCGAGTTCTTTGACCAGCTCGAAATATATCCCGGTACGTCATTGCCTTACTCGCCATCCTCTGCCGTACATACTGATGCTCGCCTATATCTGTTCAGGATCCAAACTAACCCATTTCGGGAACATACATCAGAGGATCCCTTATTCCGAGATGGTGAGATAGGACTTCCTAGCTGGCGCGATTCTCATTCCCTCGTACATAGCTCTTCTTTGATGACGAGCATCGTAATGCAGAAGTCGAAGATATGGGTCTGTGCGCATATATCGGGCGATACAGAACTTTGCTTATATTATTATAGGAGTAACATTTTGCCTCGTTCCTCGAGGAGTTAACCACGATATTTTTGAAAAGGGCCTCGCTAAGTGGAGGAAAAGAACAGGGAAAGAAACGATGGAAGCCTAATGACAGATTACTACGCATTAAATAAATAGGTGAAGATTCTACCTCTCATCCACCTCGAGATTGGAATCAATCCGTAGAGGCTACGCTGTACTAAGCCCAGCAGAGTAAATTGACTTTAGCATTGTTTTCCTTGAAATGGGAGATGATGACATCGAATGACGAATCGTGAGATTATATTTACATACTGAAATAATAACTCCTTTGATTGTATTGATTGGATTATCCATTTCAGGGTCGACAAAAACACATATGTACAAAAATGGTATAAATTTGCACCACATACGGCTACCTAACGAAGTACTTTTGTACAGCCTCGATCTTGATTGACAGATTGAATAAACTTGTTTTGACGGTCATTTGACCCTCTCGAGGCAAGTATTCATGGCGTCGCTTCCTGGAGCTCATGCTCAGCACATGCACAAGGAAGTCAAAATGTGGCTGTTCTCGTCATGACAGCCTATATGCAGCATCTGCCACTCAATCGGGAGTGATCATAAATATTCATGTCTGCCTTGCCTCAGAGACGCCGAGCTCATTTATCATGAAGCTCGTCTGAACTTGCATAAGTACTTTTTGAATGTTGGAATAGTTCGTACGGGACGGATTTGATCGTCCTTGTGACCTACTTATGTACACAGCCTTTTGTGTTGCCCTCCGCTCCTATCTAGCGCCACTGTCGGTTCTGCCGCGCCTTCCCCGATTTCATATGGCTTTTCTCATGTCATCTTCTCCGTAATCGGTTCCTTCTAATAACTTCGCCTCTCGATCCGATTTGGGCATCAATAATGTAATTCCCTCAAGGCTTCCGAGTATTAAAGCCTTTGCCCACAACTTACTACGTCTCCTCGTGCCCTTTCATCCGCACTCCATCCGCACTCCTCGATCCTCTTCTTTGTCCACCATGTCCACTCACGAGCTTGTCCAGTCTGGAAGTGTGTATACTATCACTAATG
>QLOM01003546.1:0-60740 GCA_003313785.1 Termitomyces sp. MG148 | reverse complement strand
CACCCAGCAGATACGGCCAACGGTTCCTCACTGACCAAGCTCAAGGATGAGCAGGCCAATTCCCCTTCTCAAGAAAGGGAGTATTCCCACCTGCAAGGTGGAGGCCACTCGGCTGAGGCAGCAGGTCCAGATATTCCTCTGGGAACTACCCAGGAGGAACAGGACGAAAGTGACAAATCCGAAAATCATTGCCCTGATACCCGCACGTCGGAAGGAACTACCGAGACTCATCAGGAAATGGGTCAGGAAAGTGGGAATGGCTCCCCACTGACTCAGGAACAAACAGAAACCATAGAATTAGCGCAACGAAATTTAACAACAGAACAGAGTAAACTAGTTAATAAGCGCAATAGAACCGTGAACCTTTGCCTGGGAGCGGATGAAAGGTCTCGAGGAGTGGGGACTTCCACCCATAAGGGTAAAGGGATAGACCCCCGAGAATGGGGACAACTCAACCTGGATAACGAGGATGAGTTAGATCCGAAAGTACAAAGAAAACTATTGAAGAGGTTTAATAGGCAAAAGATCCGAGAAATAACGGTCAGCTCAGACGATGAGGACCTAGACTATGAACCTGACTTGGAAGAATCGGAAAACGACAGATCTGGAGAGGATTCAGATACCGACAGTACAATGACTCTTAAGGACCGCAGGGCTCGGAAGGAAAACCGAGTCTCCGAGTTGGAGAACCAGCTGCAGCAATTAAGAAAGGAGCTGGAAATTGAGAAGTTAAAAAGAAAGAGAGTGAAATGCCGAGAATATAGAAATTCTGAAGCACTCTCAAATGAATTCAGAGACCTAATTGATCGGGTTACTAACCGAGGATCAGAACCTAACAAGGAGAAGACCAGGAGAACCACTGATAAAAATAAACCAAGCACATACATTGGAGAGAATAGTGCCCTGGGCCATGCATTTCAAAGGATTCGAGAAGATAGCGATCTGGAATCTGAGGCTAGATCGTCGGTACTTGGTAGCAACGATGAGGAAAAATCACCTCCAAGGATACATTCTTTGGGAGCAAGGAGGAGTAAGAGAAGGGAAGAGTACCAAACTCTCGTAAAGCCAACACCTCCCGAGAAGTATAATGGGGAACCGAATCTTGAGCTGTTCCAACAGTTTATGACCCAGAGTGCTTCTTACTTAAAATTTGGATACGTACCAAAGGACCGGCATGTATTGACTATATCGAGTTTTTTGAAGAGACAGGCTTGGACCTATTACTCCTGAGTGGCGTCGAGAGCCCCTGAGGAGTGGTCCTTGAATAGCTTCTTTACCGGGATGTTCAATGAGTGTTTCCCACTAGACTTTCGAAATAAGCAGCGGAAAGCGCTCAAGAACTACAGTCAAGGCAAACTCACCATCTGTGACTATGCCACCAGACTTGAGGAGTTATTCACGGTCGTGGGTCACATCAGTAAAAGAGAGAAAGTGATAAAATTGTTCACTGGCTTCCGGAAGGGAGTACAGAAAAGGCTATATCTAATGGGTTTGAACCCCGAAACGTCCAGTTGGGAGGATGTGATCGAAAAGGCAACGTTTGTGGAAAGGGCAGACTCGCTAGACTGGGAAGATAAAGGTCTCCGACGGAATGAAGGAAATGGTCGGAGGACTGAACAATATCCTTTTAATAAACCGGATGAAGTACTGTCACAGAAATCAAGAGACCGTACATCAAAGACGGCAGGAAGCAAGGGTGCCTTTCTGCTTTGTAACTGCACAGACCCCCACCATTCACAATCAAAGAACAGCGGGTCACACAATGGGGCAAAACCAGCACCGGGTAGTGGTTATAATCCACCCCGAGGCGAGGGGTCCAAATGTAAACTGACAAAAGAAGAAGAGGCAGAGTACCGAGCCGCAGACAAATGCTTTAGCTGTGGAGGTGTCGGTCACTTTAGCCGGAACTGCTCCCAGGGAAGAACGACTCGATCCTCGTCTTTGAAACCCCCGGGATTGAAATCCTTCAGTGTCCACATTCCCACCGAAGGGTCAGTGTGGGGAGCAAAACTAATGGACACCACGGAGGGCATTCGAGTGTCCATGGCCTCATTTGAACTAGCAACCTCGGGTGAGGACAGTGTGAGCACGGAAGGAGACTCAGAGACTAATACCTCAGAAGACAGTCTCTCAGAGCTGCAAATTGTTTCAGAATCCGATGATGAGGAAGATTCCTATGATCAAAGCAGCTGGGAATCCGAAGAGGGAATAGAGAAGATGGTTGTGTTGGCTCCTCCTGAGGAATTCGAAAACACATACCCCTTCCTGATACTGAATGCCAAAGAGAAGCTGTATCAGTTGTGGATAGAGGAGGCAAGTCAGGGCAAACCCTTTCAATTAGGAGAAGCAGAGGCTTGGAAAGTGGAATTTATGTTGGAATCTATGCAACCATATCCTGGTGATCCTGAGAACGTCTTACAATTCCAAGGTTGCAGATTCTTGGCCTCTGGTATAGTCATGGATGATTTGCAAGTCCATGACTTTGTAAGGAACGTGGACGTGATGGTCTCCAAAGCTGATGTGGCCAGACCTGATGTCAAACTAGGAAAATGGTATGCAGACCTATGTAGTCAGGCAGCTGGGCTTTACATCTCTTGTAACCCGCGATTTAGGGAACGCCTCAGCCACAATGTGTGGGCCTGGAATGCTGAAAGAATATTAGAATTAGGAGCGTTCTATGTCGGTAATGAGGAGTCCTGGAATGGAACAATAGGGGGAAGATTTGAAATCTACCCCAGAAATGATAGTAGATATGATATTCGAGACCAACACGTCATATTCCATCTCCAGATCCCAGGGGAGTACCTGTGGGATGCTCATTTTGATCTGGTATCTTGGTACCGGGTTAAGCTAAGGCGGGCACTGGATTGCCTAGGGAGAGGCATGTTCAGCTCAAACAGTGAGGACTACACCGATGAGGATTGAGATGAGGATGCCCAACTTCTGGAAATAGGTGCTCGACTTATAGAGGAACTCGATGACAATTTAGAAGAAATGGCCCGAGCACTCCGAGGTCTGAGAAGAATTACATCCTCAGAGGCAGAAACCACGGTGAACGTCATTGAGCTGAATGGACAGCAAGTAGAGGCAGGAACTTACTCTGCTTTACAACAAAATAGTGCCAGATGAAAATCAGAAACAAGATTAGTCCCTAAGCCCTTAGTGGTGGTGGCCCAGATCAATGGGGCTCCAGTACGTGCCCTGATCGACTCGGGGTCACTAGACAACTTTATGTCAACTACGATAGCAGAGCAGCTGAAAGTGGATAGGCGTGAGCTGCCGGAATCTCTGCCGGTCCAGCTAGCTGTGCAGGGATCCAGGTCTAAGGTCAACTATAGGGCTTCTGTTCAATTCAAATATCAGAAGATTGACTGCTTGCAATACTTTGACGTAATAAACCTGAACGGTTATGATCTAATCTTGGGAATGCCTTGGTTGTACCAACATTGGGTCATCATGGGGTTGAACCCTCCCAGGGTAGTCATAGGAAGTGTTGAACCACATCTGATGGAGGGACCTGGTGTTACTCGGTTAGCCTCTAGTGCAATGCAATTAGAGGAAGTGAGTGTGGAGAAAATCCGTGAAGAACTCAGGGACTATGCTGCACCATTATGTAGACCTGCAAAGAATACTCCATTGCCCTTGCTGCGTGCAATAAATCATGACATACCTCTGATAGACGAGAAGAAGATATACCCATGGAGACCTTCCTGCTGCCCTGAGGCCCTGAAACCCCAGTGGGATGAGAAGCGTGCTGCCTACATCAAGAGTGGTAGGTGGAAGGTTACAACCAGGTCAAATGCAGTACCCATGATGTTCCTTAAGAAGCCTGGGGTACCAGGTGAGCCTCTCAGGTTGAGGATTGTAAGTGACCTCCGAATGTGTAATGCCAACACACACAAGAAATCGTCACCTCTGCTAGACATGGATGGGATCTTGAGACAAGCTGCATGAGCTAAATATAGATCCATTATAGATGGCCAAGACGCATATGAACAGATCTGTGTGAACCCTGATCATGTAGATCACACAACTATGACTACACTGGATGGAAATATGGTTAGTTACGTGATCCAACAAGGAGACTGTAATGTCCTGGCAACATACCAAGCCCTCATGAACTACTTGTTTGCCCCTTATCTTGGCAAATTCATGGACGTCTATCTTAATGACATAGTCATTTACTCTGATACATTGGAAGACCATAAGAAACATGTCAAGATAGTGCTGGATATCTTGAAACATGAAAAATTGTACCTAAGTGAACGGAAACTTAAATTCCTATGCAAAGAACTAAAGTTGTTAGGACGTGTCATTGATGACGAGGGGATACAAATGGACCCACACAAGGTGGATGCCTTGGTAAAATGGAAGACCCCAACAAACCGGGATTTGCTTCGAGGTTTCTTGGGACTGCAGGCTACCTGGCAGAGGATATTGACCAGATTAAGGTACCAATGGGGATTCTCCACACCATTACAGGGGACACAGTGCCATTTTGATGGGATCACACTCATCAAAGGGCTTTCGAAGACATCAAGCGGCTGGCATTGGCATGTAAGGATCACCATTGGAGACCACTGGAGTACGGCCCAGCAGCGCCACCTGTGAATGTTGTAACTGACGGATGCGTAACAGGAATAGCAGGGGTTGTCAGTCAGGGTGAGGATTGGAAGACGGCTCAAGTAGCTGCCTTTTGCTCTGCCAAGTTGAACCCAGCACAACAAAACTACCCAGTACATGAGATTGAGATGCTTGCAGGGGTAGAAACTATGCTCCGTCATTGAGATATTCTGCAGGGTGTCAGATTTAGGTGGTACACAGACCACAAAGGTTTGATCCACCTTTTGAACCAGAAAAACCTGTCAAGACGGCAGGCTAGATGGCTGGAGAAGATTGCTGAGTTTGACTATGAAGTCACGTATGTGCCAGGCACCAACAATATCCTATCTGATGCACTGTCGAGGCTATATTCTAATGAGCAACCAGGGACAGTGCACACAAGGAGTGAATACACCTATCATGACGTTATTGATAATGATGGATTGGAACTCCACATGGTATCTATGCCCATCCTGGTTGAAGAAGAAGGTCATGCCATGGCCATGACTGATGCCAATGGAGAGGAACACCTCCGCCGCAGTTTGCGGAAGAAAGGTCCAAAGCCCGTTGAGATGGATCGCCCAGCGCCAGCAGTAGAGGTTGCAGTGAAAAAGTCCAAGGATTCCGCTCTCAAGGGCCCTCAAGGACGGAAGAAGGGCGGGAGTACTGACAGAAAAAGTGCAACTGAAAGATTAACAATCACGATACCAGCTAGAAAAAAGAAAGACCTACCAGAGAAGAAGGTGGTAACAAATAGCGACAATGCGCAGACCACTATAAATACTCAGAAAGAAGCTATGACCACGGAGTGCCATGGCGATGAGGAACTAGCAAGAAGGTCACAGGTTCTGTCAGAACAAGTCAAATCCATGATACCAGTATCATTGAAAGAACTGTTGAGCGGAGGACGGGAGCCAATGGATTTGATGACTGAACTAAAAGGAAGAGCCAGCAAGGATAAGCTTCTGAAAAAGATAGTGGAGGACCCCAGAGCTTACAAGAATTTTGAGGTCACCAAAGACGGAATTGTATATATAAAAACAAACAAAGGGAAGTTACTCTACATCCCAAAAGTAATTGTAAAAGGGAGGAGCCTCCACGAAATTGTGATTGCGGAAGCACACTCACTATTAGCTCACTTGGGGGCCAGGAAAACTCTTCTGTATCTGCAGGATCATGTTTGGTAGAAGACACTATCGCATGATGTACACAAATATTGTACCACATGCATGACCTGTAAGAGAAGTAAGCCATCAAACCAAAAGCCATACAGATTACTGCACCCACTCAAGGTCCCATCACAACCATGGGAAGTAATTGGTATGAACTTCGTAGGACCGTTACCCGAGTCCAAGGATAGGAATGTGACCTACGATTCAATAGTGGTGATTATAGACCTGTTAACGGTCATGGTACACCTGGTGGCAGCTAGAACAAATTACACTGCAAAGCAGGTTGCAGAACTTGTATTCGCAGAAGTTTATAGACACCATGGACTGCCAAGAGCCATTGTCAGCGACAGAGATTCGCTATTTACAAGCACCTTTTAGACTCACCTGCACCAGTTGATAGGCACACAACTAAAAATGTCCTCTATGTATCATCCCCAATCGGATAGGGCTACAAAGAGAGCAAACCATACCATTATACAAATGATACGCCAGTGTGTCGGACCTATGCAAAGGGACTGGGTTTCTAAATTACCAGCAATTGAGTTTGCGATAAATTTAGCAAGGTCAGAAACAACAGGATATGCACCTTTCTTTCTGAATTCCAGAAGATTACCCTGCCTGCTGGTGGAAATCCGCACCAACCTCCGAATACTCAGGTGTCAGGGTATTTGCGCAAAGAATGAGGATAGCAATCATGGCTGCACATGACTGCATTCTGGCGGCAAGGGTTAAGCAGACCCGAGATGCTAACCACCACCAACAGCCATGCCCATTCAAGAAGAATGACTTAGTTTATGTGTTTACAAAGAATATGACCTTTCCAAAAGGATTAGCTCACAAGCTAATTCCGAAATATGTCGGGCCATACCGTATTCTTAAGGACTTCGGGAACTTCTCATTTCAAGTGGAGTTACCCGTGTCAATGACACGACGTGGTATCAGGAACATCTTCTACGCATCCTTGATGCGAATTCATGTCCCCAATGATGACAGACTGTTCCTTGGAAGGATGGATGAGCAAATAATAGGCTCCAATACAGGGGAATGGACCGCTGAGAAGATTGTGGCGCATAAAGGTGCCAAAACCAACACTGATGATGCCCAAAAGTTGGTAAGCACTGTCAAGGGTAAACTGTGCCTAGCTACTGTGAAAGGTAATGCATTGGGCAGTCGCTAGTTGAGAGAGAGTCCAGGCAGGGTCCCAGAGACCTAGTTTGTTAAGGAAAAATAGAGTAATTGGAACAGAGGTGCTTAGCGATCTAAGCCATGTAGCCTGCAAGGCGCTAGAGTGCCAACAATCAGTAGGGACTTGGCAATGTAATGTAGTTGAAGTGTGCCTGTATAGCACCTAGACAGTCGGCAAGACTGGCAAAGAAGCGGCAAGCTTAGTGTAGTCAGTAAACCTGTAAATCCCTTAGCGACTCTGAGGAACTTAATGTGCACAAGTTGTGATCTGAACTGTGGGAAATGGAATTCAATGCCCTTAAGACAAAATATGTACAATATTTATAGGTGCTAAGTTGCTGTGTTAATTAAGCTATAAGTTGCTAAGTAATAAAATGGAGAAGGGATTATGACAAGAAGAATAGAATGTGAAATAGCTAACCCGCAGCGTCTATCAGTTGGCAAGCGCTAAGTCACTAAGTGAGCACTGAAATCAGTCAAATACACGGTGACTATCCTGAGGTCTGAAACAATCAAGGAGGCTGGCGTCGCCAAAGTTGCTAAGCGTCGGTAAAGTTAAGCGTCACTAACTGCTAGGCACCAGGGCTGAAGAAGTGATGGCCTACTGATGGCCGTTGGCAAGTCGTTAAACGCGTAATCTTATAAGGCGCCGGCTATCTTTGATCGATGACCTGTTATCGAGCCTGAGGTCATGTGTGTGGTCCCGTGCGCTAACAGTCAGGTGGGTGAGTCCCATGGTCTAGAAGTTCCGTGCGCTAAACATCCCGTGGTCACCTAGTCATGTGCAGTCCGCATTGCGCCTGATTGCCTGAGTGAGCCTCCAAACTCCTATCAACAAAAGTCACTAATTATAGCTTTGCTGTGCTAAGCCCAGCCCAAGTCTTATCACCGCCACGGTTCTTAATGCGTCTGCGGGTAGGGAAAACAGAGACTACATCATTCACAATAGGACTCCCCTTTACGATTCTGACAGTATTGAGCAGCAGGTGGAGTTGTTGAGGGACCTGCCTAAGGCACCTTCCAGGGTGCCTACCACCGCAATTGGACTTAAGAAATCCCGAGCTTGCGTAGCACTAGCTGCCTGTGACCAGCAGAGCGAGCCTAAGGAATTGGGAGCTGCGGAGGGAGCCAGGGCATCCGACATCATCATGCAGGATGGCACAAAAGTCGACCCGTTACTGGCTCAGGCCGAGCTCACCAAATATGTTGATGAAGACGATCGTTTGGCCCAACCTCATTTTGAGGATACTGGAGACGCAGACGCAGAAGGAGAAGAAGAGTAGCGCTCCCTCTATGATGGCGTGGGAACCAAACAAGAAAATTGTACCACCTTGACTCTATTTCTACCTCTAACTCAATAAAATCTATGAGACGTTCCTTTATCTCTCTCGGTCCATCTGGAGGGCGTATGTAGCGGTTCTGTGACTAACACGCCCACTAGTCACATCTGACCAGTGCAGGTCCATTGAATCATGGCTCGATATCTTTCTAACATTTATGATTAGCCAATCATCTGCGGATACTTCTCTATATAAATAGACGTAGTTTGCTGTATGGTAGGATAGCTTTCACAATACTAGGACTTACACCAGTTCTACCATGAGACTCTTATCTTCGTGTGATGGAACACTACTTCTTTGGGTAGCCTTGCGTTACATTATCCTGATGCACCAGCTTCCTTGCTTGGCAGCAATAGAATAATGAATGGGCTACCTGGATGCCCTCGCATAGATATTGAACCAGATGACCTTGCCTGTTTATTGTCAGGGCGCACAACTCATGAGCAAATTGCAGCGCTTTATGGATGCAGTGCTTGAACTATCTGCTGTAGACTTATTGAATATGGCCTCTCACTATCTGGACCACCTGTCTATACCCAGCATCAACAGCCTAATGGATCAATACAACACCAGTATGCTCCTGGTGTATCTGCTGACTTGTCCCAGTTATCTGACCAAGAACTTGATGTTGTCATGCTTAATATCTATGAACAATTTCCTTCCTTTGGTCGACAAATGATTGATTGGTATCTACTTCATATTGGTGAACATGTTCCATGCCAGCATATCATCACTTATAGTTGTGTTATTGGCCCTACTACATCAACATTTGCTGCACCGCATACATTGCCGGGTCTATTCTGTGCCTGGCCCCAATTCACTGTGGCATTATGATGGCCAACATGGTAAGCACTTCATTCAGAGAACAAGTCTTTTTATTGATATGGCATGCAGGTCTCATTTGGTGGAAAATTGTTATCCATGCCTTTATTGATGGCTTTTCATGACTTTTGTTGGATATTCAGGCACACAACAACAATCAGGCTGAAACTATTCTCATGCTATTTGAGGGCATTGCAGCTGTCTTTGGATATCCGAGCCATGTTTGTGGAGATCATGGTACAAAAAATATTATAGTTGCTGCTCAAATGGAGGAGGTTTGGGGACCAGGGTGAGGGTCATATATCTGGAGCAGGTCTGTAATATCTCACTTCCCATGCACTTTTCCTAGATTGGTCTGATTTGCAAGTCAGGAGTGTTCATAATATCTGAATTGAATGCTTGTGAGTAGATGTTACCCGTGGAGTTGGGAAAAAGTGGAAAGATCTATTTTGCTACCTTGAAGTTCATGATAGACTTGACATTGACAATGATGTGCACATATAGCTTCTGCACAATCTGTTCTTGATGCTATAAACATTGATCTTGAAATGTGGGCTGAAGTATGAAATCACCATGTCCTTGCTTGTCAAAATGACCACCATCACTCCCCAAGGAACATGTTTGTCTATGGCATGCACAACATTCACAATTCTGATGACAGTGATCTTGAAAACCTATTTATTATTCCTCAGCCTGACCACATGTCTCATATCAAGGTACTCAATCTATGGTGCCCATTCTCATCTGAAAAAATCACACTTTTTGATTCACACATTGCTGAACTCTCCATGATTGATTCTCAAGACATGCATTCACAAAAATAACTCTGGATAGAGTTGCTTTCGATAGCCATGGAGATTCTACAATAGAAATATATGTTATTTGTGAACAGTTGACTTCTTCACAACAATACACATGTAAAGTGAGCATCAACAAGAGAATGCCCTCGAATCTGGTTTTGTCATCATCAATTATATTCCAACTTTAACAGTGGCCATGAAGAAAGGGTGTTTTTATCAACAATAAATTTCTCCATCTTTCAAACTTGATTAAATCTTTTGAATGCCAGCACGTCCAAATTCTCAAGGTCTGTGTCATCTCCATTGTTTTTTCATTGCTGACATATCATTGGCTCCATCTTCCCACCATCACCACCACCTCCACACTCACTATGTCCCACATGCACATGGCCTTACTCTGTGCTTTACCCTATTCCACAACACCTTCAGTTTCAATGAGCTGCAACTGATTGCAAGTTTTACAAATCAGATGTGCCTAACTCATGCTTATGCATTTATTTTTGAACAGTATCTCAAAGATTTTGGTGCCTTGAGTCAAGTAACATTTTTCACCATCCTCAGGCTGCTAATGCTCTGCTAGGACACGTGCAGGCAACGACCCCGTTGCACCCAACTGCTACCCCCACCTGCTTTTTTGATTGATAGAACTTGGTCTTTTCCTACTCCACCACCACACTGACCAATGGTGCCATATGCTGCACAAACTCAGGCTACTTTGGCTACTGCAGCACCCACCACATTCCCAACACCACTGACCTTGTTATCATTGAGCTTAATGGCAACAACACCATGTGAGTCCCTACTTCCACTCTTACACCACAGTGACCTCAACATGCTCAAAAATAAGACCCTCGGGTGCTCTATCCTCATTTGTCCAGATCATCCTACCATGCTCCTCTTCAGTCACTTCAATCCCCAAACCCACCAGATCTATGGCTTTGCAGCTGACCATGCATTATTGCTCAATTCTACAACATCCCTCACATCAGCACAAAACCAATCCACTACTCCTCTTACATTCATACTGCCTCCTCCTTCTTCAAATACTTCATCAACCTTGTCTTTGCCAGCTTTACAAACCACAAAATGCACATTGTACTCCACTGATAGGGGCTTAGTGGTGCTGAAGGCAGAATGGCCCCAAAACAGTAGAACGGAAGCTCCAGTATTGAGAGCAGTAGCAGCAGCAAGCTGAACTACAGCATAATAGACCTGAAGAGCAGGTGCATAATGTCCCAAACCAACAGATCAAGAAGGTAGTAACTGCTCTGGCTGCAGAAGGAGGAACCCAGTAAATGGCAAAAACAATGACATCTGCAGTGGCAATGGAGAAAGGCCCACATCCAAGTAAGGAGTAATGGAATGAAGGCCCCACAAACAGAACAAAAAGCAGGAGATGGAACAAAGGGTGATTAATGTCCGGGGGAGAGGAGCTACTGCCTGCCTCCTAAACTTACTATAAAAACTGTACCATAACTTGGAATAAAAACAACTTTTCTCCTCAGCAATCAGCAAGAATGCACAATTCAAATCTAGAAAGCAACTTGCAGCTTTCTGACAGTGTCTTGCGGCTTCCCAACAGTGCTCTGCTTTTCAACAGTGTCTTTCCAACAGCATCTTCTTACTTTCCACTACCAACTTCTGAATTTTGAATAATGGCAGTAGCTGTTAGCATCAACAATACCAAGTGGTAATCTTTAAAGACTCTTTGCTTATTATTGGTCACACCTATAGCTTTCTAACAAAATCACAAAGACTTGAAACAGGTCAAAATTCTGCTTATATGGAGATTGTGACACTATCATATTGGAGCCTACCATGAGGGACTCTTTTATAGAATACCACCCAAAACCAGAGCACAGAGAAGACAAAGGGAAGCAGTAGAACCATTACCAACTCTCTCATCACTACCTATACATCTAATTCAAATTGAGCTAAGTGACTTGGTACCGTCAATGAGACCATACAGACCATCTCACTTAGCTGAAGAAATAAAAGCAGCTTACCAAAGATTAACTGTCAACAACATCTCTGATTTATTTCCAAGGAAATTATCACCAGTAACACCAATCAATGAGTTCTTTTCATTCAATATCTCAATACCAGACATTCCATAACTAACTCCAGTCCAGCATTCACAGACACCAATAATAACACATGTACCAAAAAGAATGGAGAAAAACACTGCCTCATGGATGCCAAGAGGCAGCAGAACAGCCTCAAAATGGAACAAAAACAAACAGAAACTACCACACTATTTTCAAGAATTGGAACAAGCACCACAAGAAGGAATATGCAGCAAAATACATATTGTACAACACAGCAGAATTATGTACCTGCATATCACAGGAAGGCAATACCAGCAAACAAAACTGCCCATACACCTATGCCAAGTAAAAAGCCACCATTGTAAGGTTGTACTCCAGAAAAGAGCAGGTAAAATGAGCCATAAATGATCTGGAAAGGCACATAACTGGGATGTTCTGTATGAGATTAATGATGTTGGGCCAACTGTCTGACTACTACCAGATGTTTCAACAAATTGCACAGTGGTTAAAGAGCCACAACAAGATCTCAGCAAACAGAGAAAAGCAGTACTTTCAACAAAAATTCCTGATGTCTCTTTGGACAAAAATAACAAGACAGTTGGAAATACTGGATCCCAACCACATCCTGACCTCCACAATGTCAGCTGAGTCTATAAAGCCGAGGTATGGATCCTACATGGTACCAATACCAGTTTGGCACCAACGCCTATGGCACCAGTAAGATATACAGAAGGTGTATTACCAGCCTCTGGCATACAACAAGCCCAAAGCTCCAGAGCTTTGTCTACTGCTAATAGCAGATAAATTAAAAAAGAAGACCTAGGTGATATAGTGAAGTCAGCCATAGCAGCAGCCCTAGAAAAAGTGGCAGTCTCAAGTAGCAAAGAAAGAGGCAATTGCTCAACAGGCTGGCTACTTCTAGGGGACAGATGCCACTTCTGTGGGAAAATTGAGCATACCATGGTTAGGAGACAATGCAATGTCCTTGAAGATTACATCCTAAGAAGGCAATGCCAACAAAACATGGAAGAAAAGGTGGTCTTGCCATTAGGGGGGTTTATCCCACTAGTAAATCTCTTTACAAGGATAGGGTAGACAAATACCACTGCTGTAACCCAGGTAATATAGCCCCAGTACGCTCTCAGCTAACACAAATCTGGACCCTATATAAGCCAACATCTAGCAGTTGGTATTTGAGGTCTTTCTGGCAGCTTTGAAAGCCCAGGCACCTTTGGCAACTTTTGCAAATGCTACTACAAACATAAGCCAGCAAATTACAATGCCACAAGAACAGTTAGAAATTTTGGAACTTCAGGAGGCAAAGAAGCACAGCTGTCAGGTCATGAACAGGGTCCAAGTCTCTAAGGCCAAGCACTTCTTAGCTGACTACTGGCCAATAACCACCACAGAAGCACCAACCATGCCTATGGTATTAGCTAGCCAGCCAGCAAATAAACCTACAGTAACAAAAGTACCAGACCCAGAGGCACCAATCTGCTCTTTCTCAGGTGTACCACAGCAGTATGACCCTTCAGCAAATAAAGTCATAGGGAAGCCAGACAAGCAGAACAATGGAGTTTACTAAACCAAGGTATCTATCCAGTTCATAAAACACACCAAGGTGGTGTTCAATTGTTTGATGGAAGCTTAAGCTTATGTCACAATAACAGTTGGAAAAGTCCTTAGCATTGTATCGGATATGCATAACTTGGCCAGAGCAGCAGTAGCTCCAAAATGCATCTTAGTGACCAACACTGTGCAGATTGGGAAGATTACTGAGAATGGAGAAACTCTTCTCCTCTCAATAGAAGTGGTCAATAACAGCAGAAAGTCCATGCAGTTCCCAAATATAGAGACCACCACCATCAATTATGCTTTTTGAATGTCATTGGACCCAGTGCTAAACTACCTCAAGTCACTATCATTGGAAGCCATACAAGAAAAGTTTTACATTGCACAAGACACCAATTCCTTGAAATTCATAACCGTGCTCATTGGACAGAAAGCAGAAGTAGAATGCATAGTTGACAGTAGGTCACAAATAATTTTGATGTTAGAAGACATAGCCAACTGCATTGGAATCTTGTACAATCCCTTGATTGTGTTGCACATGCAAAGCGTGAATGAGGCAATTGATGCATTCTTAGGCCTGGCAACCAAAGTTCCATGCATATTTGACAACATAATTTTATTTTTGCAGATTCATGTTATATAGCAACTGGCTTATGACATTTTGCTGACAAAGCTCTTTGATGTGCTGACCAAAAACTCAGCTATACACATGATACCGATCTACCTGCACAGTAGCTCCCTAAGCAAAAAACAAACACCAAAATACACAACTACTAAAATCAAAGAACATGAGGGCAGTGATCATGGGGATGTAATGCTAATGCTTGAATACAATCACAAGGACAATACCACACACATTATATCTTATGCTGTAATTGACAAGACCGTTCAAGAAACAGTCTCTACAAATAGTTTATCTGCAGATTCTAAGCCTGTACCTACAAAAAAACCTATAAAAAACAGCTCTCAAGGAGCCTATGAAGCCACATGTAAGCTGTCAACATCAAGAGACAACTCACAGACACAGCACAGAACAAGACCTGAGTATATTCTAGTAATGCGCATATAGCAGGGAAAAAAAAGAAGAAAGACCTCAATATCCACAAAATGGCAGATATAAATGGGTTGTTCCAATTAGGAAAAGCAACCCATGACACATGATCAGAGCCATGGGGCTGGTAAGTAGCAGTAAGTCGTAATTGTATGATTATATCCCTCCTCACCCAAAAAAAATTTCCACCAGCAAAAAAAGAAAAGTAAAATGGGAAAGATATTAGTAAGTTAAGAAAATGCTCACTTAGATGCATCAAAAACCCAGTGGAAAAAGCTACCGGTGACAAGAAGGAATGAAGAAGAAGTTAATCTACCCTTTCCCAGATTCTGCCAACCAAATATCAAGAGCCTCATTGTCTTGAAGTTTGGACCCAGACTTCCATTCATTGTGTTCAGAGCCATAGCCATGGAAGTGCATAAGATATTGCCAACTGTGACCTCTTTATCTTGCATTGTTAATTCTATCCACAAAATGCTCCTGCTCTTCTATGTCAGGTGCAAACACAGGACCTGGTTTATCAGGTTGTTTTCTCTATGCAACTTTATTTTGGAGGTATAAAACTTTGCATAGGCCTTATGATTATTAGGCCAGAGCACAGTGACAATTGATGAGTCTTTATGAACCTCTGTAACCTCAAATGGGCCGTTCCATTGCGGCATCAACTTAGCAATGCGTTTTTTGCCCCTCTTTTTAAATTGGTGTCTGATGTTCTTTGTTGAAATCAAGACTTGATCTCCCACTTTGATTTCTGCCATATCACAACAAAACTTATTTGCTTGGGCTGTCTGTTGAATTTTTGCCAGAGTCAAGTTGTCTTTAGCTGTCTCCATGTCTGTTGCTAAATGTTTGACAAGCCTCCTTGCCAGCTTCTCCTCTACAACCATATCACAACGCACAGATCCTAATGCAGGTATCAAGTGAGGAAATCTCTCCATCCGTAGCTAAAATTGTGAGTAACCTGTTGATTTGTTTAGAATGTGCTGAAATGAGATCTGAACTGTGGGGCATATGATTTGATGATGGCTAAGACAAAATATGTACAGTATTTATAGGTGCTAAGTTGCCGTGTTAATTAAACTAAATAGTTGCTAATTAATCAATCAAGAAAAAAAATGATGACAAGTACAATGGAACATGAATGCTAGGCAATGGCATCTGTCAAGTCAGCAAGCGTTAACTCAACATTTTAGCAGTGAAAGAGGCCAAATGCGTGGAGACTGTTGCTAAGGCCCAAAACCATCAAGGGGGCTTGTCTCAAGTAAGTCGCTAAGCGTTGGATAAGCTATAAGCATCACTAATATCTGAAACTATCATGGGGCCTGTTGCTCAGCATTGCTAAAGTGATCTGACGTCAGATCTTTGAGAAGCACTGGGTTTTGATAGGCATCGCTAAACCTGGCATCGGTTATTACTGATCGGAAACCTGAAAGGGGGCAGAGCTGAAGTCAGGTGAGTGGCAGGTGATCACTAAGTCAGGTGGTTGCTAAAGTCCCATGGTTGCCAAGTCTTGTGATCACCATGTGACTAGTAAATCGTCATCTGACCATCAAGTCAGGTGGTTGCTAAGTCCCATAATGTGCATTGCATTCTGTAGCCTGAGTTTGATCTGTTTGATTATATGACAGCATTCATTCCTCTTTTAGCTAGCAGCATTCAATCAACAATCAACTTTGTATGTTGTTGACAGATTTCATTTGTTCTAATAGCCTCTGGTTCATCCTAGTCAACCCTATAACAAACTCTTTATTAACCCATTTTTGGCCTTGACTAGATTAGATTATTATAGCTTATTACTCAAACCAAGGTTGCCCTAACCAAGGTTGCCCCAAAAGTTGCCCAAGCCAAGGTCTCCCTTAGTAAGTTATATATAATGCCAATGGATTTACCTAATTTTTACAGGATTGTCCTTTCCAGCCCCTAACCTATACAACCAAGGATTTTGTCTTCAAACTATTCAAAACTCACTCACAAGACACCCAACTTCCATAGATTGAGGAGCTCAAAATTGAGGAATATGTCATTGACTTACTATTCCAAAAGAGAGGCCAAAGAGTTCTTGTTCTAGTAATTCACTCTCTTTCAAAAACACTTAGAGAACAAATAGAATATGCTAGCAAGGCAAAGATTAACCTTGATTGACTCAGTTTGCACAAGGGTGGGAACAGCATCAGAATTTTGTTTTGCCTCAGTAGAATAAAGCAAAATCCCATGCTGCCAGCATTTAGCATTCTTCAACTTGACTGCCTTAAGTTGCTCCTCTGACAAGTCTCTTAAAAATTGCCAACTGCTCTGCATTCCTTGCTCAACCCAACAAAACAAACCTCCAGCACTGTATTGTGTAAAGGAAAACTGCCTTTTCCTGCCTTGAAGAAGCATGTTTGAGTGCTCAATGATGGTCAAAGACATCAGGATAGTAGAACCAGGAAGAAATTCTAAAATTCCAAGGTCTCAAAGGATAAAATGACCTCCAGACGCTCCAAATGCCGTGACTGCACACCAGCCAAAGAGGAGGTTAGCAAAGTCTTTATGTTGACTACATACAGTCTACAGGCCTAGATCAAAGACAGCAGAGGCAAACATGCTGTGGTCTCAGTTGTGCTTAATACTTGGATGCCAGAGCGGTCCAAGACATGCTTAGGAGTGCAGCCACTCCAACTGACTAGGCATAGGTTTAACGACGAGGGACCAACCAGCTGAGAAAGCAAGAGTGCCTTCTAGCAAGGCAAAGATTAACCTTGATTGACTCAGTTTGCACAAGGGTGGGAACAGCATCAGAATTTTCTACCTTCACTATCACCTTGGTCTTCACTGGGTTAGCCAGCTCAGAATTTTCTTGACCTAGTTGATGCTAGCACTTATGCTGCTCTTTTCTTAGTTTTTTTGGACTAACACTTCTGAGACAGGAAATGCTCTTCAGAGATAGAATTTCTTGGTACTGTAGGATGGAGCAAAGTGACATCAGTAGGAGCTTGTGACTTGGATATGTGGAAGTAGGGTAAATGAATCGAGGAGCCATCTTTTTCTTCATTGAGAAAGGCTTTTTGAATGGCTATTTTCAACATAAAATCTAAATTACTAACTAGAATGAACTCTGCAGCTTTGAGCTGTGAACTATTAAGCACCTTTGTTGACTTGGATGCACAACTCACCATTTCTGGCTCTAGGTGTCTTAGGCAGTACAGTAGTGGATTGAAATGTAGGCCTTGGGTGCAGTCATAGCCAAGAGTCCCATGCTCAAGTCTCAATTGGTTAGGTCCTTTGCCTTTGTCCAAGGGTTGTCATTGTGGTTGAAAGTTGAAAAAAAAATTTCAATTGATCATCAATAAACTCTCAGCTGCCACATGATCATGCATGACTCTGGCATTGCAATACCACAGGTTTGCAGCCATGTGATTAAATATGAAATTTTTATAAACATCAATTTTGCACCACCTTCATGTGATCTTGTGCCTTCTCCACTATAATAATCAAAAATGTAAGTGATTGGCTCCCTGACAGTATGTTTTTTGATGAAAAAAAGTGCTATGCATATATATTTGGTGCTCTTATTGTGAGTGTCCAAATCAGTCCTAAATATGATTAAATATTTTATTAATTACTTTATTTGTGCATTTTTGCCAATCAATTTTCTGATGTGCATATATGCACTCTTGAACAATGTCTATATGCAAACTGCTTTTACTGCACTTGGCACCTTGGAATCTCTAGATAGACCTTCAACACCTCTTAGCTGTTGTGAATTTGCAACTACAATTAAGCTTGCCCACAAATTCATAGGACAAATGGAATCTCACTTGTCTCTCCTGACAACAATATCAGAGGACTTTTTGAACAGTGAATGTGACCTGGAGGAAGGCTTGGGTTTCCAGAGTATGCTTGTTACGTTCAATGTGCACATATATTCACCTTGAAATGCAAAAACAAACAAACTGTTGGATCTGAGCTTTATCTTTGCCACCTGAACTGAGGAAGAATGGAAAGAGACACCAGAATTCAATGAACAGAGTACAGACAACAACAAAAGTGATTCAGATGCAAGTACATATGTTTTGCCAATTTTAATCCTTAGGGTTTTTCTGTCAGGCTCTTCAAGACTTTCAAAGATTTGACCAGATTCTTTTGGTAGAAAATTTTGTGTAAAAGGGCTCATCAAAAACATCATTCACCCTAAGAAGCACTTGGTCAATGTGAGGACAATTCTCTTCAGCAACTAGTAGAGTATTACCTGACTACAGTTGCAACCTTGGTACACTTTCAACTCTTACACAAGTGTCAATAGTTAATGGTTTCAGAAATTGCTCTTGAAAGACTCTATGGCTTATATAGAAGAATGAGTAAACATCATGGAATTGTCAAAGAATATTGATGCCAAGGATAACATTGACAATTGTTTTTTGAAACGCAAGATGGTAAAACTTTACTCACTGATGCATAGGGAAAGGTCAAAATATCTGGACACTTTTGATAAAGCATACCAAAGAAAAATGACAACTAGAAATTATATTTTGCATTTATATCAAAAAGTAACATGCTATTTTTTGGTGTGCCTTGTTTATGCTTTGTTTTCTTTAGTTTGGTGCTAGAGTTCTGCTAGACATAACTTGGACAACTCCGAATGAGATGAAAGGTTGATATTGTTTGGGCCTATGCTCAGCAAGATTTTTCAACAGCTAGAGTCAAAGATTGATCAAGATGACACTTATAGATTCTTTGAAGAATATTTGCAAGTCTCTTGCACAGGTTTTTTAATTCTGTTAGAGTAGCTTTTTGAGGCAATGGAATCAGAGGCAATTTGAAAGTATATTGGAGACTTTTTAAAAGAGTTTCAACCTCAGGGAGTTGGCCAAGTTTTTCATTTGCAGTTTACATGAAATTGCATTGATATTACAAATTAATCAACTTTCATTAGTGACACTGGCAATAGCATTTTGTAAAGTTTGTAAAATGCAATTACAAATTGAGCCAGAAAAAGTATTTCTCTAGTGTTGCAAGGGGGCTTAGAAAGCCATTCACAATTTTTGGGGCACCAGCCACTGACTGCAATTTTTCTATATAGCAAATATAGTACAACTTTGACAATGTAATGTGTACAACATGACCAGCAGAAAATGACTGAATTTCTATCAGCCATTCTCCTTGTAGTTAACCAGATCTGGCACATTATTATTTATTGCATTTGGCTGAAGCAATGACTTATTATTGTGGAATTTGTATTTCTGTCAGCTGCTTTTTTAGCATTAGTTAACCAGATCCTACACAATAGCTACCTCTGGCTGCTGCAAAATTGACCAGAAAAGCAGTGGCCTTGGATTTTCTCTAGGCCAAAATCTGATCTATTAAACCATGAAAATTTCAACATGTTACATGTTGACACCTTCTGCAAGACCCTCAACTCATGTTCTATGGCCACATCCTCTTGCTTACAAACCTGCTTGCCTGCCACTGAACTGCCATCTTATACTATTTATGATTTTACTCCCTGTTCCATGTAGGTGCCTTGCTTATACTATACAGTCCAGTCCTTACTTACAGCCCATACCAACACCAATGCTAGCAAGGACAAAGAGACCTCCAGCTCTGGTGACTCTTCTGTTAGATTGATAGGTTGTGCCTCTTCTTTGCTTGCTAACTTTATAGATTTGTTTTCTGATGTTGCCTCCATGGTTGTTTTTGGAGTGATACTGGTTCATAAAAGCACTTTTTGTGGCTCTTATAACACTGTATTCTGAATGTCTTGTATCGCTTGCACCTTATTGGAGTCGTTCTCTGTACTTTCTTAGCAACTCTGCTGTTTGGTGCACTGTCTCATTAGTTTGTTTTTTTCCCTTCACTGATCTCAGTATCCACTTCTTCCTCCTATCCTTCTGAAGACCAAGAACTGGTAACATCTCCCATCTGGTTTAACCATCCCTGTCAACTTTTATCTGGCTCATGCAACTCTTAAACATGACCTTGACCCAGTCCTACCATGTCTGGGTTGAAGCTGATCATTAGCACTTTCTTGTGGCTCAACAAGCTTTTGCTATCTCTACCCTCCAATTGAATGCCATTGTCCACTTTGCTGCAAAGTGCTATAGCGTTATCCAGTGGCAGGAGCTAAGCACTGTAAGAGCCAAGCAATAATACAATATGATACAACTATTACTTCCAAACTCCTGGTTCTCATAGCCAAGAATATGTAGATGTAGCAATTTTTGATCACTACAATATGATATTGGAGACCCTGTTTATGTGGCATAACAAAATGGTGCTGAACTTTCACTACCAAGTGCTTATTAATAAAATTGTGCTCCTAAAGCAATGATGATGCTCAAAAAGTCGCTGTTAAGAGTAAACAGTTAGCAGCTGTAGTAATGTATTAGGTGGTCACTAGTATAAGAAAGTTTTGGGCAAGGTCTTAGAAGCCTAGTCTGTTAAATATAAGTGAAGCTTAATGGAAATTATTGCATGTAAGCCTTGTTGCCCACTATAGGTGCAAGATGCTAGAATACTAAAGTTGGTAGAGATCTTGACAATGTAAACATAGTTGAGAGGTGCCCATATAGTACTGTGAAGTTGGTAGTTAGCAAGGAATGTGAAAGTTGCTAAGCAACGGCATCTGTCAAGTCAGCAAGCACTAATTCAACAATTTTGCAATGAAAGCAGTCAAATGCATGGTGACTGTCACTAAGGCCTGAAATCATCAAGGAGGCTGTCTTGAGTAAGTTGCTAAGCATTGAATAAACAATAGACATTGCTAAATGGTCTAATGTCAGATCTTAAAGAAGCAATGGGATTTGATTGGCATTGCTAGAAGTTCTGAAGTCATCTATCTTTGATCAGGGATCTGATAGAGGATTAGGCCAAAGTTAGATGCTTGCTATGTAATTGCTCAGTCAGGTGGTTGCTTTAGTCCTGTGGTTGCCAAGTCCCAAGATTGCCATGTGATTGCTAAGTCAGGTGGTTACCATGTCCTGTGATCATGTGCGTTGCGTTCTGAAGCCTGTGTTTGATTTCTGCTTGTTGCAAAATATAAGTCACTAAAAATAGTACTAGTGCACTAAACTCAGCTAGAGGCTTATCATTTCCCTCCAACTGAAAAATTGACTGTCCTCAGTCAATCACCATTGTCATGTGTTGCTACAAGGTTTGTGCACTCAATAACCTCCTCACATATCCTAGCAACCATGTTTGGGACTTCATTGAAATTCCCTGTAAGCAATTGATTTCAATTTCTTCTTCAATTCTCTTGTTTTTTTTTTCATGTCTTTGACTCTTGCTGAATTCAACACCCATGCTCTGGTTCTTCAACTCTCTTATCTTCTTTTATGTCTTTGACTTTTGCTAAATCCAACGCCCATGCCCTTCCTTAACTAATAAGATTGCCAAGGATAAGTTGCTTATTCCTTTATTATCAATTCTGGCTTAGACTTTCCCTTGACAGTAAGGAGGCATTGATTGTGGAGCCTATCCTGGTGCAACAGTAAGCTGCTCAGAAGATGCTACTGGCAAAAGCACAACAGTAGGAGGTGGAAGAGATAGAGTGGAGGCAGCAGGAAAAGCTTTGAAAAGAGGCCCTAGCAGGGATGTTGGCTAGGACAGGAGTGCCTGCTTCAAGCAGGCCTAGCAACAGCACCTTGATGGCCTCTGGTTTTGCCTTGTTGGCTTCTCTTTTTGTTGTGCCTAATACAGCAGAAGCTGACAATGTCCTCAAGATGCAACAGGCACAGCGCTGTGCACTTAGCTACCTTAGCAACTGGTCAGTAGTACTTCAAGCACCAACCTAAACCATCTTTACCAATGCTAAGTTGAAAGACCTGCTGGCGATCCAGAGGGTCAAAGTGATGCTGGACACAGGAATGGGAGCTGGGGTTGGAGGGTGCCAAGAGGAAGAAAACTGTAGTACCTGGTCAATGGCAGGCTTACAAGGAGTCCAAGAGCAAGGTACTTACAAGTGTTTTTGACTATTTAGCAACTGATTTGACCTTTGCTAATCTTAGTATAACAAATGCTGGGTCAACAATAACCCAGAAGCATGCTGGTTCCTGACTAGCATGTTACTTTGCTATTGCTATGATGCTCTCAAAAAAGTGTACACTTTTAATAGCTTCAAGTCTTGTGAACACAACAAGGAGGATTCTATAGTCAAGCACACTTTCAAATGGTTGATAAAGGTTAAGAGAGCTAGGGACTTTGTTAAGATGCAGCAGAAGGTTAAGCAAGCAAGCAGCAAAGCCCTTATTAGCAAGATCAGTATGGTCACTTAATTCCAACTGCTGCAAAATTGCCAAGGAAGGATAAGAGAAAGAAGAAAGCAAAGGTAACAAAAGTTGAGGAAAAGTTCAGGGTCTCCTCTAAAAACTTCTGGAGAGGCCAAGCAATTGCAGTTGCCAACTAAACAGCACAAGTTGGCACCTCCTGCCACCCTTGTGCAGAGGTCTAAAAGCCTTTTGTGCTTTCACATTACTTTAGCTGAGCGTAAGCTTTTCAATTCTTCTTTTGATTTGTTGGTCACTATTCATCTAGTAGAACTCAACCTCGGATTTTTCCATGAGCAGACTGCATCATCTAGAGCTAGTCCTAGTAGCACTTGGTAAGTTGCTAATTTTTTTCCTTACTTGAGTTGCTAACTTGATTGCCTTTTTTATTTAGTCATTTAAGTCTGCTCCTGCCAATGCCTCAGGCAACCAAAATGGCAAGGGGTGCCCAGAATGATGGCAATGACAACATTGAGGAGTCAGCAGCTGAGGAGGTTGGTAGCAAAAAGGAAGAGAAGAAAAAAGAGGTAGAAGAGGAAGACAAAGAGGAGGCAGAGGGAGAAGTAGGGGTCCCTTTTCATCAATGATTACTGGTCATTGACTGGTGCCTCTAGTTGGCCAACACTCGGAAAATGTCTTCTGGCAATGAGGACCACAAGCAGGTGAAGCACTTCTTTTCTGTTGTCAGGCTTTTGCTAGTGCTGCATTTTGAAGTAAGGTTAAAGTTGTTGTCATCCAGTAAGTCAGTTTCTTCAAGTTTTCTGAGTTTGGTGATATCAATGTCTAGCGCTTTAAGTGGCAAGGTTATGTGATCCTGTGCAAAGTAAAGGAGTAAGTAGAAGGCAGCAACTAGTCTCAATACTAGCTCATCTAGTTCACAAAAGACATAAGCACCTCCATGGTTACAAGAGATAACTACCAAAAGCTAAGTAATGAGGGTGCATCTTCTTGTTGTCTCAATCTTGGAGTTCCTCATAAGCACTAGTGACTCATGGCCAAAATTGTAGTCTTTGATGATTTCATTGTAGTTTATTTCAAACCTTAGTGCTGCTTTGTGCTTAGCACTAAAGACGGTTTTGTGTAGGCATGCTAAGTCTTTACTTTGTTGTTGGAGATCAATGGCGTATCAGGCTATGAAGTCAATAGTGAACAATAGAGAGTTGGGTGCTGGTTGCAGGTAAGTTGCTTTGATATCAGTAGAAAGAAGCAGATAAGTGCCAGTTGTTGCATAGTAAGATGAGCAACCTATGTGCTTGCATATAGTTACTCTTTTTGACTAGAATACTGAGTACATTGCCTTGCTCCACTTAGACTCATTGCCATCTACCACCTTGAAGAGAGCTTGGTGGACATCAAAGTGAGGGCATTCTACAAGGCCATTAGTGTGTTTGTTGTAGCCAAAAATGCGTATATGATGAATGACGTTCTCTGGGAGTAGTGGGATTGGTTTCCAATGATTTTGAGCAGGATAATTTGGTTCCTTGTATTTGTTGTAAGGAATGTTGAAAGAGAATGAAGGAGCGCTTCCAAATGTTGCACAGGGGGTTTTGGTGCTTCAAGAACCATTCAGAGTAAAGGCATCATCATTGCAAGGCTGCAGCTTGAAAGTTGTGGCAGTGGCAAGTTCTACTCTAAGGCAAGAGTACGTTATTATGAGCAAGCTCCAGTCATGTTGTTGGCATTGCAAAGCCAGAGCAGTCCTAGAACAATGGGGGTCAACTCATGGAGTTGCATGATAAGGAAGTCAAGAGAGAACTTCAGGTTGTTTTGAGGGTGAGGGTGTTGAAATGAGTTTTGGTAATGGGACCTGAGGGCATGGGATAACCATTAAAGAGCTAAAGTTCAAGAGGGTAATCAAAATTTTGGTGGAGAAGTGAAAGGCAATCACTGATAAATGTTTCAGTGGCTCTACTGTCAATGAAGATAGAGAGGGGCTCCAAAGCATCTTCAAATTGTATGTTAATGATGAAGAACCAAACAGAACAGGAAGTGAGTTGCTTTGGTGTCAGGGCTTCTACTCCAGGAATGGGTGAAGCCTTCAGGAGATGGAGGATTATGGAGATGTCAAATGACACAAAGGCCTTCTTGAGAGTGCTACTGCAATCAAGGTATAAGATAAGGTCCTGCCAGTTGATTTGAAGATTTGTGCTGCAAAACCATGGGAGTTCCAGGATTAGTAGTGTAGATGCATGTAGTTTGGTGACCAGTAGTTGGAGTTCTTGTCACTGGCTGTTGGCAAATATGATAAAGAGTCAAATGAAGTAGGTGATGTTGCTGGTGGAGAAGGAGTTCCTGTTGAAGAATCAAAGTTGTATGGGGACTAAGAGACGTTGTATTCTGGGAGCAAGAACAGCTCATGCTTTGTCAATGAAGTTGTTAATGGCACTACTATTGAGGGTGTTAATAGATTTGTGTTAAAAGAAATAATAGTGGTGCAGAAAAGGAGAGACTGTGAAGAGTGGGAGGAGAAGTGTAATGCGAGTGTTGCACAGAAGTAGGAAACTGGGGTAGAGAAGATGTTGGAGTTGTCTTCATGATTTAGTA
Source organism: Termitomyces sp. MG148 (assembly GCA_003313785.1). Classification (NCBI taxonomy): domain Eukaryota; kingdom Fungi; phylum Basidiomycota; class Agaricomycetes; order Agaricales; family Lyophyllaceae; genus Termitomyces; species Termitomyces sp. MG148. Next base: position 35,364 of record QLOM01003546.1, on the reverse strand, counting down.
TGTTTTTTAAGGCTAAATCATGGAGTTGTTTTCCAAGAATTGGAAGTCTGAGTTGTCTTCTTCTAGTGTCCATATAGTGTGGCCTAAAGTTTTCCATTTGGAACACTCACCAATGAAATGTCCCAGTTCTTCATACAAGATACATACTCTTTCTTTCTGACAACACTCCTGCACATCTTTAGGTACATCAATCCAGGGCCTACTAGAGTTTTGGAACCAATTTGCACATAGTGTCTCCTTGTTCTTGGGTGCTTCAGAATCAACATCAGAGGGTTCCGGAGTTGTCTGGTCATCAGAGAGCAGCTCAGGTGCTTTGATAGTGTTGTTGGCGTTAAGCTGGGCAGGTAAGCAAGGTTTGAGGGATCAATTATTTGGAAGAGGGTTCTGGTTATACAAAAGACGAGTTCTGAGAGCTGTAGGGAGTTGAGGAGTGTTAGTAGGTCAATTAACAGTGTGAGTTGTGGTACCTTCTTGCCAATTCTGACCTTTGGAAGTGCTCTATTGGCTTTGGTTAGTACTGTACTTGCTTCGGTCTTCTCAATACTGTTGGTCAATCTGTGTAACAAAGGCCTTATATCTAGTATAGTTGGCCTACTTGGGTGTCAGGGAGGATATCCTTGATGCGTTGCAATAGGGCACATTAAAGGGTGTATCAGAAAGCATTGTAATTCCAGCTTGTCTTGTAAGCTTTCTTTTTGAAACGTATAATGAAGATAGTGAAACGTTCTTTAGGGCATATCTAAAGATTGAACAGGTTGTTTTTGGCCTCAGCTACCGTGTTAAATACACTGAACTTGCTCAAGAATTCTGCAACAAAGTGCCAGTTGGAGAGTACCAGGCTATGGAAGTCAAACCAAAGGAGAGCAGTGTAGTTATCAAAGGTGATTTCTTGCAAATAGAACGTGGCAAAGGCCATACACGTGCTTTTGAGTTGGAAGGTGAGAGGTTTAGCCTGGAACATGTTTAGACACTGAGTGAGGTAAGTGTGCCATTTACAAAGGTCACAACCAGTGAAAGACTCAGGCTTCTGAATATCCAACTTCTTTTCATAGGCAAGAGTGTCACGCATGTTGTTCTGGAAGTTTTGGTTGCATGGAGATTCAGCATTGTAATAGTAATAGTGATGGTGTCTGCTCTGCAGTGGTGAGGCATTCAGTGTGATGAACCTGCTCTGTGAGAGGAGCTAGTCTTACTTGTTGAGAAGATCCATGTATTGATACGGCACAGCAGCACACTGTGTCAAAAAAATGAAAAATATGCATACATTCATATATAATACAAAGAAAGAAATAAAACATGTTTAAAAATGCTGAAAACCATAAGCAAAACATGTTAAAATAGCCAAAACCTGTAGGCTAGATGTACCAGAGTGTTCTGCTCCTCCCAACAATCATAAAACAAATCATATCAAACAATGCACAGATAGTCAAGATATAGGCATACCTTCTAATAATGATGAAATAATGACAGCCAAGGCTTTGATCAATCAATCAATTATTGATGATTCAGAGTTAGATTTTGATGGGAATGATACCCAAGATGTGGCAGTGTTAAAAGAAGCTAATTTAATCATGGAAAAATCTGCAATCAAAGAAGAGCTGAAAATAGCACATGGCACTTGGCAGCCATCAAAATAAATTAGATTTATGCTATCTAATCTTAGATCAAGATCTGGATACCAAAATTAGTCTAAATTAAGGATTGATGGAATTAATCAAAGATCTTAGATCATGATCTGAGATCAAACCCATCAAACTCATCAAACCTTTGATTTTTCCTTCCTAGAACCTACAAAGTCCTATAGGCATGCTATTCTGCCTCTTTGGGCACTGCCAGACATCTCAGAACTATGCAAACACAACGGAAGGACTCTTAGTAGGTCTTTGATGCTAAAAACATGGAATTGGAGGCCAGAACAAGCCTGAAACAGGCTGCCAGAGTAAATTTTCATAATTCAATACATTTTATTAAACTAGCACTCAGATGGCTCAAACTTTAGCCAATACCCAGACCCATCAGAAGCCAACAGACACGCTGAACATGCATGGTCTGTGTGCCTAAAGAGGAGTATAAATAGAGCAGAAAAAAAGGGACCTAGCTAAGGAAATATCTGTGCAGCTCAGGGTCCCCAAGGAGTGGACTACTTAGGCTAACCAGTTAGAGTACTTCAGACAAGCTTTAATAGAGCTTATTGCCCATATTTGTATAAACTAAGTTTGCTCAAACCAAGCATAACTTTGTTAATCTATTGAATAAATCATTTGTGTAGCTTGAAGTCTCCAGAAAGTGGACTGCTTAAGCCTATTATTTAGTTGACTTCACTAGAGTTGCTTTTTTTGATATCTTTTTAGAGACCTTTTATTGTGTGAATTGCTTCAGTTCATTATAATAATAAAATAAAACTATAAAAACTCTTACAACTTCATTACAAGTGTGTGTTTCTGTGTTGTAGCCCCACAAAACTTACAAAAGTAAAGTTTAGTTGTCTACACTAATTGAAGTTTCTCTGATTAGTTCAACAAACCCTACATTTCACATTAGTATTTGCTTTGCTGAGAAGATTTGAAGACTCCAGGAATGTGGTGTACTTGTTCTATGTCCAACGCAATCCTCTGGCTGCAGGAGTCCTTCAGAGCAGAGACCCTATCTCAGGGGCAAAGCAGCAACACCATTAGAACCTTGACACTGCATCTGTCAGAGGACTCCTCATTTCTCCCTTTTTCCACTCCTTATTCTTTCATTCTTCCTCTATTTATTTCCCTATTTCTGCTGTCACTCTTTTACTTTACTGCTTCTATTCTTTCAACACTATCTATTGGTACTATTTTCAGCCCTTGAGGTGCTCTGGTTCTTTAGTTATCATTCAAACAAGTATAGCCAATGCTTCCAGAGGCTTAGTAAGCATCCAGAGGCTTAGTCATCTCAAAGCTAGCCTCCAAATTACTAAGCAAGTCATATGAGACATGTGCATGACCTCTGGCAATGGCAATTTCCGAGTTTTTGATTATTTTCGGAAATTTTCCTTTTTTAGATTATAAATTTTATTGTGACTTTTGTCATGCTATACAGTTACTTCCCACACTTCTGGAGCCTTGGAAGCGTCACTCCTGGCATAGGGAATCCCTAGACTTGTTCTCTTTGGATTTCTCTCTGCCAAATAAGTAGTTATTGTTGTATTATCTAAATATACTTTGGATTTCCCTCTGCCAGCTGTGTGACTGAACCATAGCCTCCAGAGGTCACCCTTACAGCAGAACAAGTCTCTACATTTCGGTCTGAGAGCCTCCTTTAGCCTGCTTGAGCCCTCTCTTGTCTCTTTAGGTCACTCCTCCACTGGATTACTCCTTGCTCCTCTGTTGCTTCTATGACCCAACCAGCCTCCTTAAGACCTCTCTTAGACACTTCTGCCCCTCAAGATGATGCCTGGGGTTGCTTGCTTGCTCTGGAGACTCAGGTGCAGACCACCCAAGCTTCCCTCACCCTCCACACCACTAAACTTGCTGGATTATGTCAGGCCACAGACACTATCTCTCAGTCCCTTCAGGCCCTCTTAAAGCGCCTCCCTAGGCACCTCTAGTTAGGGCTGAGACACCTCCAGTCCCTCGCTCTGGGGCCTCTCCCCCTGTTCATGCCAATATTCCTTGTCCAATGCTCCTAGATGCATTCAATGGTGACCGAGCCATGGGTGAGTGATTCCTGCAATCATGTATCACCTATCTTCAGCCCAGTGGAGAAGCCTTTCCTTCTGATGCTCTCAAGATTGCCTGGATTCTTTCCTACATGAAGTCTGGACAAGCTTTGACATACGCACTACAAGTTTTTTGATGTCCCAAAGGAGTAGAGAGCTTTGAAAGCTGAGATCAGTTTGAGAAGGAGTTTTAAACTGAGTTCTTTCCCTTGGACCCTGCTAAGGTGGCAGCCCTTACTCTCCGAGACCCCCATCGATATGAACAGGGAAAGCGGACTTTAGATGAGTACATTGACTCCTTCCGAGCTCTGGTTGAACAGGCCGGCTATCCAGATGGTCTTCAGCTCTGTCTCACCTTCTGAGATGGCCTCCTCCCCTTTCTCATAGATCGGATTGACAGCATGGCTGAAGGACAACCTGACAACGTGCATATTGAGTTTTGGTATCAGATAGCACGCAACCAGTGGCAGCTCATGGAGTTAAGGCGCAAGCTCCATCGAGGAACTACCTCTTGCTCCACCTTGCATGTGCTTTTACCTGCTCGTCCTCCCACCTCCCATTCCTTTCTATTTCGTGCTCTAGCCCCAGCTTAGGTACCTGCTACACGTCCTCTTCCTCTGGGAGTTCCCATGGATGTTGATGCCTCTCGTCAACGCTCCTCTCTCCCTTTTCTCTGTCGTCGCTGTGGAAAGCCTGGTCACTTCACTCGATATTGCCCTCAGAGGTTGGAGGTGCGCTATCTCTCAGCTGTAGAGCAGAAAAAGCTCCTTCTCCAGCTCCTGGCTGCCAAAGATGCCCAGGAAAACTCTTTCCCAGATGCACAGATTGAAGCAGAACCATTGAATAAGTCCATAGGTTTTGTGAAGGCTGTAGTAGAATCTTTGGATGAGTCCTTAGATTCTACAGGGAAGGGTTTTCAGTAGGGCGACGGATGAGTTGTACGCCTCCGCTGCCTGGCGCTAATCAGTTTGCATGTCTACCAGTAGAATCTTCCAATATATCTCTCCTTGTCAATGATTCTCTGGTTGAAACTGTAAGCACTCCCTCCAACGTACAAAATACCCCCTTGATTAAGGCCTTGGCTGAAACCTCTCCTCCTCCTCCTTCTGTCCGACGCCCACGTATCCCAGCTTGGGAACAACACCTCCTTTGCCGCTATGTTGTTGCCTCTACTCCCTTTCCTAACTCTCTGCGTCTCAATGTAGAGATTGAGACAACTGATACTCAGCAGACTCGGAGCGTCATAGCTCTTCTGGACAGTGGTGCCATTGGACTCTTCCTTGATACTCGCTATGTAGAACAACACCAACTCACTACTTGGCCTCTTTCTTGTCCCATTCCAGTCTATAATATTGATGGTATGCTCAACAAAGCTGGATTCATCCGCTCAGTGGTGGATTTAATTCTTTGTTACCAGACTCATTCTGAGCGTGCTGTCTTTGCGGTCATCAGCCTAGAGAAGCAGGACATGATACTGGGATTCTTCTGGCTACGTGACCACAACCCTGAAATTGACTGGGCCAAAAGTAAAGTGAGTATGAGCCGCTGCTTCCAATGGTGTTCTACATGTGCCAAGGAGATTAGAGAGGAGTACAGAGCCTCAGTCCGTGAGCGCGCTGCTATATGTGCTTGCCGAGTTGGACACCTTCTCTTTGCAGACCTCAACCTACTGGATCCTCCTTTCTTGACGTTCCCTCATAGAGAGGCCCTCTATGAGAACGTTCAAGGTGTAGTGAGTGAAGCTCAGATGAAAGATGGATGTGAGGGTGAATTTGTGTGTGCTCCTGACTCAGAGTCCCCAGACGAGGCCATTGAAACAGGTGATAGGATTTATGCAACTACTTTACAACCTCTCCCAACTGTGGCAGAGATTAGAGCCAGCCAAACTACTTCCCAGCGGCTAGCTCAGGCTTTTGCCACTAACTCTGCTCCTAAGTCATTCCGGGATGCAGTCTCTTATCACCTGCATGACTTTGAGGACGTTTTCTCCAAGGCATCATTTGACTCCTTGCCAGAGCACAAGCAGTGGGACCATGCTATTGAGTATTGAGCTCACACCAAATGCTGAGTCCTCCAGCTGCAAGGTCTATCCTCTCTCCCTCCGAGAACAGGATGAGCTTGATGCTTTCTTGCAGGAGAATTTAGATTCTGGTCGCATCCATCCCTCAAAGTCCCCAATGGCCTCCCTAGTCTTTTTTATTAAGAAGAAGGATGGTTCTCTACGTCTGGAAAGCAGCATTCCAAACAAATCACGGACTCTTTGAACCTCTAGTGATGTTCTTTGGCCTCACTAATAGCCTGGCTACCTTCCAGACCATGATGAACAGCATTTTCTGAGACCTCATAGCGGAAGGTGTTGTGTGTGTATATCTTGATGATATCCTCATCTATACCAAGACTTTAGAGGAGCATTGTTGGATTACACGCATCGTGCTGGAGCGTCTCCGCCAACACCAGCTCTATCTCAAGCCAGAGAAGTGTGAATTTGAGCAGACCAAGATTGAATACCTTGGACTGATCATTTCTCATGGAATGGCTGAAATGGACCCAATCAAAGTGGCTGATGTGGCAGAGTGGCCAGAGCCCAAGAACAAAAAGGAGGTTCAGGCCTTCCTGGGCTTCACCAACTTCTACTAGAGGTTCATTCAGGACTTCTTACACCATGCCCAGCCCCTCTTTGATCTCACCACTAAGGACACTCCTTGGCACTGGGATGTGGCACAGCAGACTGTCTTTGATGCCCTCAAACAGGCAGTCACTTCAAAGCCTGTCCTCCTATTCCCAGATGATGACTCTCCCTTCCGGGTGGAAGCCAATAGCTCAGATTTTGCTACTGGAGCCGTCCTCTCTCAGCAGTCGAAAGAGGATGGTAAGTGGCATCCTGTGGCTTTCTACTCCAAGAGTCTCAATGCTGTGGAGCGCAATTATGAGATCCATGACAAGGAGATGTTGGCTATCATTTGGTCATTTGAGGAGTGGCGACATTTCCTTGAGGGTGCCAGGCATAAGTTTGAGGTGTGGACTGATCACAAGAACTTAATGTACTTTCGGACGGCCAAAAAACTTAACCGCCGACAGGCTCAATGGTCCTTGTATCTGGCCAACTTTGACTTTTCATTGCACCACAAACCTGGGCAAAGCATGGACAAGCTGGATGCACTTTCTAGGCGAGCTGATCATGGCTCAGGAGCTAGCGACAATGACAATATTGTACTCCTGAAGTCAAAGCTCTTTGCTATCCGTGCTCTAGAGGGTGTAGTTGGCCAAGGAGAAGAAGTAGGCATCCTTCGAGACATCCGTCAAGGTAACTGGGAAGGTGCTCAAGAAGATCTGGTAGCCAAGGCTGGCCTTGCATGCTTGAGAGAAAACTGGAGTAAAGTCAGTCCGCACTGATGAGTGGTCTTTGGAGAACGATCTTCTCACCTTCCGGGAATGCATTTATGTTCCCAACCTACCTAACTTCCGGAGGCGGATTGTTGAGCAGCATCATGATTCTCGGATTGCAAGCCATCCTAGCAGATAGAAGACACTGGAGCTGGTCTCTCGGAATTACTGGTGGCCTCAGATGTCATGGTATATTGGCTCTTACACCTCCACCTGTGATCTCTGTCTGCGAACTAAACCTCGCTGTCAGCCTCTCATGGGACAACTTCATCCCTTGCCTATCCCAGCTGAGCGTTGGAGTGTGGCCTCAGTAGACTTCATTGTCGAGTTACCAGATGCTCACAGATATGATGCAATCATGGTGGTAGTAGATCTCTGTGGCAAGCGGGCCCACTTCATTTCAACACACACCACATGCTCTGCCATGGGCGCCGCTAACCTGTATCAGAAGCATGTTTGGAAACTCCATGGATTGTCAGATGCCTATGTTTCAGACCGTGGACCTCAGTTTGTGGCAGAGTTTACCAGAGAACTGTATCGCCTCTTCCAGGTCAAACTCCACACCTCCACTGCCTATCACCCTCAGTCAGATGGCCAGACCAAATGTGTCAACCAAGAGCTAGAACAGTATCTTTGGCTCTTCTGCAATGAACAACAGGATGACTGGGATGACCTATTACCAGAGGCAGAGTTCCAATACAACAATCATGTACATGCTGCCACCCAAATGTCTCCTTTCCTTCTGGACACTGGTCGACACCCTTGGATGGGTTTTGAGCCTTGTGGACGACCTTCAGAGAATGAAGCTGTCAATGAGTTCCTAGATCAGATGAAGGCTGCCCAAGAGGAAGCCAAAGCAGCCTTAGCTAAGGCAAAGGACGACATGGCCCACTATTATGATCATGGACGAGCTCCAGCCCCTAAGTACAAGCCTGGAGATTGAGTCTATCTGGATGCCTCTGACATTGCTATCACTCAACCTTCTCAGAAGCTCTCTCATCGCCGTCTAGGACCCTTCCCTATAGTAAGGCAGGTAGGCCTTCTAGCCTATCAACTCAAGCTGCTTAGTGGAATGAGCCAGCTCCATCTAGTCTTCAATGTGGTGAAGCTTTCTCCTGCACTAGATGATCCAATTCCAGGTCGACGTTCACAGCTGCCACCACCTCCAGTTCTTGTAGACAACAGGGAAGAGTATGAAGTGGAACGGATCCTAGACAGTCGACTCTTCAGAAACAAGCTTCAGTTCAAAGTCAAGTAGAAGGGCTATGGAATTGAAGACATCTCTTGGGAGCCACAAGAAAATGTCCATGCTCCTGCCTTAGTCCGGGAATTCTACCAACAGCACCCTAACGCTCCCCAGGCAATCAGAGGCATCTACTCTCTTTCCAAGGTTGACCAGGCTGTCCAAAAATACTTCTACCTAGCGCGTCAAGACACTGCACTCTAAAGGGGGGGTGATGTCAGGGGACTCCTCATTTCTCCCTTCTTCCACTCCTTATTCTTTCATTTTTCCTCTATTTATTTCCCTATTTTTGCTGTCACTCTTTTATTTTACTGCTTTTATTCTTTCAACACTATCTATTGATACTATCCTCAGCCCTTGAGGTGCTCTGGTTCTTTAGTTATCATTCAAACAAGTGTAGCCAATGTTTCCAGAGGCTTAGTCATCTCAAGGCTAGCCTCCAAATTACTAAGCAAGTCACATGAGACATGTGCATGACCTCTGGCAATGGCAATTTCCGAGTTTTTGATTATTTTCAGAGATTTTCCTTTTTTAGATTATAAATTTTATTGTGGCTTTTGTCATGCTATACAGTTACTTCCTATGCTTCTGGAGCCTTGGAAGCGTCACTCCTGGCATAGGGAATCCCTAGACTTGTTCTCTTTGAATTTCCTCTGCCAGGTGAGTAGTTATTGTTGTATTACCTATATATACTTTGGATTTCTCTCTGCCAGCTGTGTGACACTAAGCCATAGCCTTCAGAGGTCGCCCTTACAGCATCCGCTCTGTTCTGCAACCTTAATCTTGGAAGAGGACTCTTTGAACAACTCACTGCTTATGTGAAAAGGCCTCAAACCTCTTGTTACTCAAATTGATCAACGTCATTGAAAAGACTAGGTCATCTTATCAAATGCCTGCTGCTCTGGAAAAGTGTCAGCCACATCAGTAGGTTTCAAGTGGCCATGCTCCTTGTTTTTCATACCCTCATCAAAAAGCTCCTTGCTTGCCAGAGTAATGCTCTCTTGGCCATGAGGGCCAACGCTAGGAACTGCAGCTCTTATTCTGTGCCCTGCCTGATAGTTCATCTGCAGGCCATGGAGCTGGAAGAACAGGCTGATGAATTCTCAAACACTGACATCAAACCAAGTGACAATTCAACAGATGACCTGGACAGCAAGGAATACCTCAATGCCAATCAAGCTTGCAACATGGGTTGCTTTTGAATTGCAATGCTCAAGGAAACAAAGGAATTCAGGAGGAGCAAAGGGCTCTGCTTGCTTTATGGAAAGCCTGGACACTTTGTTCAGGAGTGCCCTGAGCGTAGTGCTCTCGGCTGCACTGTCTGGGTCATCAACGGTGACAAGTATAAGTTCTAGTATGCAAAAAACAAGACTGCAACTTAGTAGACCCTGAAGACATGCTAAGCTGCAAAATTTACATTGATGTTTTCTTGGCCCTGGTTATACAACTTTGTGCATTGGCTTTTGCTCCACACACCTGTACTGCTGCTCTAACTTCCCACTCCTTCCAATTCTTCCTTCTCTACACTACCCTTTCTCTCTCTAACTCATCTTCTTTAACTCTGACGCTCGTCGACAGTGGTGCTACCAACAATTTCATTAATAAATTCTAGGTGCACCAAGCCTTGCTCCTTCTCATTCACCTTCCCACTTTGATTAGTCTCTGCTTTTTCAATAGAGAAGCCTTCTTCACTGAAAGCATGACCCACTACTCATTCATGCCCCTCACCTTTGAGGATGGCACAATGCAGGAGCTCAGGATACTCATTACAAAACTCCACCAGTCAGCACTGCTTGTATTTGGGCTTCTGTGGCTCCATTCTACCAACCCAAAAATTGACTAGCACTCTCTGTCTATAAGCCTTAGTTAAAACATGAGTTCTAGGCTCCTTTTTTCCACCATTCTCATCCACCATTCCCTCCTTCAATCCTCTATGGCCTTCACTAAGAAACTCTATTCCAATTCTACAAAGTCCTTCATTATCAACATGATCCAAAGAATTTACCCTGCCTTAGTAAACAGTGGGGCAACCGGAACAATGAGGAATTGAGGCTTCTAGAGGAACCGCTAGATACTCCAATCAACCTTCAACTCTTTGACGAGCAATCCATCCTCTCAGGACTTATCACTTATCACTACGCTGATATCATCACACTCATGAACAACCTTTTGTTTCTTGTGAACCTCTTAGTCACAATGACACAGGACCACCACTATAATATTGAAGCTTCTGTGGCTCCAGAATGCTAACTCAGATGTGGACTGGAGAACCAAGACAATGATGTTTGACACCAGAAACGTGTGCTTAGCTGCAAGCATCTCTCTTAGGTCCCAACATAACTTGCCTGTTGAAGATGAATCTGAAGAAGACCCTAAAAAAGAAGGTAGCAACAATCGCTTTGAGACCCTTCTAGACCTCAAGACTCTCAAGACCAATTCCTCCCTTTCTTCTTCCAAAGTCACTTCCAACAATCACCTTAATTACTGTGACTTCAAGACCAATCTCTTTCTCTTCTCTTTCCAGAGCTAATTCTGACAATTACTTCAACCGACACAACCTCAAGACTAATTCAGACCTCAAGACTCTCAAGACCAATTCCAGGACCTATGAGAGCTCCAGGGGTGAAACACCATGCTGCAGGATGGGCGCAGGTATTTAAAGAGTCTTTGGGGCAAACTACAAGATGTGAGGCAAATGTACAGAGAATTTTGGGTAAGTCCAGAGATGATGCCAATTAGGAGAAATGAGGCAAGGAAGGTTATAGGCTCTATGGTTTGAGCTAAGCAAGCAAGGCAAGATTAGATAGAGTTGAACTGGAGTTTAAAGAGATACAAAGAAATGAATTGGAGTGCAGTTAGGAACAAGGCCAAAGCTTAAGAAGAGTTGGGATCTGTAAAAAGAAAAGAAACACGGGTCGGGACTAAACTGAGAAAGAGTCATGAGATAGAGAGAGAGATAGAGTACAAGGCAAGAGATTCAAGACAAGTACAAAACACAAGACGCAACAGAGTTAAAACAAACACAATACAAGGCAGAAGTTCACAAAACACAAGCAGAAATAGATTCCAGAGCATGGAACAAAATACTGAGGCAAACTATACAGTGTGGGTTATGCAATTATCAAAACTATCAACTAAGCTCCTATTCTACCACTTAAGTACTCTCATGGGTATGTCCCGGGCTAAGCCCTTGATTTCCAGGTTTGAGCACAGCTTTGGAACTCTATATGAGTTGGTGGATGTCAGTTCTAATTAATAGAGTAGTGGGTATTGGTGGTGATTAAGTGGCTGTGGCATCAGGGGCTTCTGGGGGTGGTGATGCACAAAGGAGGCAGCGTGATAGCCAGATGATGCATATGATGGTGTGATTGCCAGAAGAGGCCAGCAATGTCTAAAAAGGGTTGGTGATGTTTAGAGGGCTTGCATGACTTCCTGGGAATACTCAGTGATTACCAGAGTGATTGACAGTGGCATTAGTGATGGTTGTGGAAGTGAGATCACTGGCAAAGATTGGTTTGAAGCTGTGGAGCTGGTGGGGAAGTTGTTCTCTGAGACCTCCAGGAGTAGTTTCGAGGTCTGAAGCTGGCTGTGGGGTTAGCGGGTTGTAACACAGGGATGATATCTTAGTGGCAGAGTGAGGAGTGTTGTTGTAAGTGAACTTTGTGACAGGGAGCTCAGCATGCCAGTCATTCTGCAGGTAGTTTATATAGATGCAGAGGTACTGTTCCAGAATTTAGTTGACGTGCTTGGTCTGTCTGTTAGTCTCCAGGTGATAGGCTGTAGACAGGTTTGTCCATATATTGAGGGCTTAGCAGAGAGATTGCTAGAACTTAGATACAAACAGGGACCCTTAGTTGGACACAATATTGTCTGGGAGCCCATGCTTGAAGAAGACATGCTCAACAAATAGCTTGGCAAAGTCTGACACCTTGTTGGTAGTGCAGCAAGGAATGAAGATGGCTTGCTTAGTAAATCTGCATACCACAACAAGGATGGTGTTGTACTCATCAGACTCCAGCAGTTTGACAATATAGTGTATGGAAATAGAAGACTTGTAAGGGGAACACTTGACGTCTGCGGAACTCCTTCCACAGAATTGGTGATGCAAGGACAAGCAAGAGTCAAGCAAGCGCAGAGGCGGGCAAGAGTCGGGCAAGAAGTAAGCAAGGCTAACAGAGGGTCAGACAGCGCTAGATAAGCTTACGGTCGATTCAGTGAATAGGCCAGAAGAACACTGCTATTGTTCAGCCTGGGAATATTCTATCCCACAGACTGCCTATATATACTACATCAGTGGCTGTGCTATTACTAATACTGTTTACTAATCAGGCCCTGGTATGTAAAGGAGTATGACTAACAATAATTGATGCTGAGTAAAGTCCAGGCATATAACTCATTAAGGCTGACTACTACAAGATAGAAGGAGAAAGGGTGGACCAAGCAGCTAATCAGATCTGCTAGGAATAGGCATATTGTTGGACTCTTGGAATAGGGTTGGACACGGTCTAGAGACTGGTTCTTTGACAAGACTAGGGTTGCCAACCTACTGGGAGTGGTTTAAAGAGTCCAAATGGGCAATGACATGCAACTTTGGCCTGGAGGCAGGGTTCGCATGATTGGACATAGTGAGTAATGTCCTTCTTCAGGCCTGGCCAGAAGTACATACACATGATAAATTGGGTAGTCTTCTAAATCCTTGGATGTTCCCTTAGTTTGTGGTCATGATGTTGGCAGAGGACATCCAGGTGTAGATTCTGGTGGTTAAGGATGTATATCAGACCATTGAAAAGAAGGAGCTTACTGTCCAAGGAGAGGGAGAAAGGCAGAGGACCTGGAAATGCTTCTGCAGGGATAAGAGCAAGGTCGGTGGGGTGTGATAGAGGATCAGATGTTTGTGACAGAATATCCACAGCATCTGGGAGTCTATGAGTCTTGAAGTACGCATTGGAGAGCAATTTCTGAATCTGGTCAAGAAGGCTTTTGTTATCCAGAAGCAGAGCAAACTGTAAGTGCTCTGGCGGAATGATGACTTGCTTATTGAAGGCATTCTACTTGACGTCAAAGAACTTCTTTGAGTATACATCCAACCTCCATATCAGCACGCCAGGCTTTGCTCCAAGTAGACTAGAACAGTAATAGATGATGAAGTTGTACTTTGATAGGAGTTCCAACCACCTAGCCTGCTGATGGTTGAGATCTTTGGTAGTAGTGAAGTACTGGAGGTTATTATGGTTGAAGTATACCTGGATCCGATGTCTTGCACCTTCAAGGTATACATGCCACTGTTTGAATGCTTCAACAATGGCAAGAAGCTCTTTGTTGTAGATGTTGTAGTTTAGCTTTGCAGCTATCATAGAATAAGCATAGAAAGCCATAGACCAGAGCTCCTTGCCATTGGGGTCTTGCTGCAGTAGGATCCCCACAATTGCATAGTCAGAGGCATTGCACTCAAGGATCACCAGAAAGGAGGGGTTGTAATGGTGCAGGATGAAGGCAAATGTGAACGCCTTCTTTAGGAATTCAAAGACATCCCAGCATCTGGAGTCTTAAGTGTCCTTCTAGGTCAGGTGGGTTAGGTGTTTGGTAATGCCCAAGTAGTTGTCAATGAACCACTGGTAGAAGTTTGCAAAACTCAGGAAGGCCTGGAGCTCCTTGAGATTCTGAGGGCAGAGCCGGTTGAGGATAGCCTTGACCTTGGTTGGATTTATGCAGACATCCTCCAGAGAGATGATGACACCTAGGTACTTGATTTTGTTAGTAGAGAAGGAGCCACTTCTCTGGTTTTGCATGGAGGTTATGCTCCCAGAGACATTCTAAGACCTGTTGCATGTGTCCATGGTGTTCCTCAAGAAAGTCAGAGTAAATCAGGATATTGTCCAAGTACACTATCACAAAGACATCACTCATGTCATGGAAGATGTTGTTCATGAAGTATTGAAAGGTGGCAGGAGCATTAATCATTCCAAAGAGCATGACTAGGTATTCAAAAAGCCCATAGCGTGCGCAGAATGCTGTCTTCCATTTGTGTCCTGGAGCAATGCAGACATTGTTGTATCCTGACCTAAGATCAATCTTTGTATAGACCTTTGCACTTCTAAGACAATCGATCAAATCCCCAATCAGTGGAATAAGGTACCAGTTTTTTTTTATGATTTGGTCAAGTCTCCAGTTATCAGGTTCCACTGATCTGGGGGCTCAGCAAGTCTGGGCAAGGCCTTACAAAGCAGACTCAGATGGATACAGACACAAATGGGGCTTACCAAGAGCTGGAGGAATATATTGAGGCATGGAGAAGTGCACCAAAGTCAAGAGAAAGCTGAGCAGGATGCGCTGGGATGTATAGCAAGAGGTGCAAGCAGGAAGCAAGCGCTGGAGCAAAATAGACTAATAAGAAGAGGTCTGGGATGGTTGGTAAATGTATGAACATGCTAGTGGTTGTTTTGCGGTGCAGAAGCAAAGAATAATTGTGTGGTTAAAGTTTAGAGTTTAGATGAGTGCGGAGCTGAGCTTTAATGAAGCGGGACTGCATAGAGCTGATTAAGTTGAAAACTAAGAAGTTAGAGGTTGAAATAAAAGACAAAGGAAAATAGAGTGGAAAAAAGAAGATAGAAAACAGATAGATTGAAGGAGAAAGTATAGAAGACAAGATACAAGTGAGTAAGAGACAAGTACAAGACAATAAGACAGAAACAAGTACAAGGCTGAATAGATAAGACCAGAGACAAGGTGAAGGATACCAGGAATACTTAAGCAATATCAAGACTACTGTATGGGGTGCTATGGTGGTGCTTATATACTATGGTATGCTAAAGTCTGAGGGTTTCAATACTGAGTCTGAGAATGGACTCCGGGGTTTTAGTGGCCAGGGAACATAGAAAGAGACAAAAAAGGCCTGCAGGTGTCAGTTTGGGATGTAGTAGTAGTGTTGTTGCTTTGGGAGTTGTGACATTGGTGCTGTGCAACTGATAGGAGCGCATGTAAGGAGTGATGTGGTGAATGATGCATGGAATGCTAAGTTGATCCAAAGTGATGCATGATGTGGTGAATGATGGATGTGATGAGAGGAATGATGCAAGCGAGGTTGCTTGTTGTGTCGGTGATATTTGGGAAGCCATTAGAGAATGTTGGTAATGTTCTAGGAGCGTCCAGGGCTGTTAGTGATGTCTGGAGAAGTGCTGAGGATTGCTGCGGTGTGATATGATGGCCGTGTTAGGGATCTGGCTGGGTTTATTCCAGGGTTGAGTAGTTGCAGGAGTAGTTGCCGGAAAATGCATTGAGAGTCCTGGAACCAAGGCTCAGACCTAGAAGTTAGTCAGGCAGGTCGTGACATCACCTCCTCCTTTAGTGTCGAGACTCTCAAGACATCAGTTGATCATGGCGGTGCAGCTTTGTCATGGAAGTCAAATCCAAAGTCTGATGGCCATCAAGAAGCCCCCTCGATAGAAAAGGAGAAAAATTCCTCCAAGTTTTTTACCTTTCTTTTCTGCAATGTTGTCTCCTTTGCCTCAGTCTCCTACTCCTACCCCTCCTTCCTTCCTTTGGCAAGAATAGCCTTGCTGTGTGAGAGGCTTACAAGGTATGCCAAGGGCTCTACAAGAGACGCTAGCAGAAATGCATGGTGGAAGATCTTGCATGGCATTGTAAGTTACTGGAGTTTAGTTGTGTGCTCTACTAACATCTTGAGCAGAGGCAGAGCTGCATACGGTGGAGTCACAGAGTGCTCCTCGGGGTGGGAGTTCTATCTGGGTGCTCCTTCATTGTTCTTAGGTGGTAATTTGCATACCGGTTTCCTCAGCCCTGGTTCTTTCTATGTCGGTGGTGTCTGCTCGTTCTGCGTGATCAGCTCTCATTTCCAGGGAAGTGCAAATAGTGTCGGAGATGCTCCAGGCAATGGTTACCCCTCAGCAGTTTGCAGAGGCGTTGGGTTGTACCTGGGGTCCCCCTTCTTTAAAGTAGTGTTGAGCACACGCACCAATGAGTTTTCTATTGTCAAGTTTGTATTTTTTTTTATTGACTTTAATCCAGTGCATATTTTGTGCTTGTTGTAGAGACTCTTGCAAGTTCTTGGCACAGGAGGCAGGGTTGCACCAGGACTCCTCAGTGTGTGACACATATTGTTTTCAGCACAAGCAGTGTTCTGTTTTGCAATCTTGTTTTGTATGGCATGGGAGGAGCGTTGAGAGGTGGAGTGGGTTGAGGAGCAGATGGCCCTGGGCACGTAGGTGCTGACCAAGGCAAGAGCGAGACCAGCACAGGCAAGGAGTTCAGGGGTGGGTGCGTCACAACTACAGCATGCAAGAAAGGAGAGTAGCAGCAAGAAGAAGGAGGTAGGTGTGCCAGTGAAGAAGGTGGAGCCCCCACAAAGGGTGCGACGGATAACCGGCCTTGCTCCAATCTCTTGGGACAAGAGTAAGCATTGGATGTTGTTGTCTTCAGAGGTGGGGCCAAGCCAGTCCTCCAAGTGTCCCCAGCAATTGGTGTTGCTTATGGCAGGCCCTTCTGGCCCTCCCTGGTTTTCACAACTTGCAGACCATTCCTAGGCCATGGCTGATTGGGCGCTCTCAATGGCAAATCTGGAGTTGTGTTGGCAGATGGAGCAGATGATGAAGAGGCTAGTGCAGTGCAAGGCAGAGTTGGTTAAGGTATGCAAGGAGTACGACAAGGTGCTGCAAAATCAACAGGCAGTGGTAGATGTAGTGAACGCATGGGTGGTTGAGATCCAGAAGCTGCAGACACATTTGTAGCTGGAGAGGGAGGTGTCAGCGGTGCTGAGGCAGGGGCAAGGGTAGGTTGTGGTGTTCCAGTGTGTCAATTGAGGTAGTGTGGGCCTTTGTACTTGCTCTAGGAGATGTTGGGGAGGGAAATTTATAAGGGTGCTCAAGGGGGCCTAAAGTGATAGTGTCTGGTTTCTACTTCTCCCTCTTTCAAGGTTGTCCTTGGGCACAGCAGGGCTGGTGGCTGGGTTGGGGTCAGGCACCAGGGTGGTGAAGTCATTTGTTGGTTGTAGGCAGAAGTAAATTGCAGTGGCAAAACTAGCATCGGGGCCAGGAAATGTTATTATGAGGTTCTTCCAGTTAATGTTGGAGTTGACGTTGTATAGCCATGGCAGGCCTAGGATAATTGGGGTTGTCTTTGGTAGCTGGGTTACCAGGAGGTTGATGGAGAATTTGAAGTTATTGTCGAGGGTGAGGAAGTTGGAATGTGATTTGGTAATGGGTTCAGAGGTCGCGGTGTTGCTGTCAAAGAGCTGCAATTTGAGTGGTTTGTTGAGGGTGTTGTGAAGAAAGTCCAGTTGGTTGCTAATGAACATTTTAATGAAGGCGAGGATCACATCAGGGGAGTTGCCAAGCTAGGCATTGATGATGAAGGATTGAGCGAACTTGAAGCATAGTTCTGGAAGTGTGTGGAATGGCTTTTGGACAAGCTCTGGGATGTTGGTGTACAGGGTGATGTTAAAGGGTACAGGCTCCTGGACGGGTGTGGCATGGCAATTGGAGTAGAGGGTGAGTATTTGCTAGTCAATCCAAGGGTTCATAGCATGGAGCCAAGAGAGTCCAAGTATTAGCGGGGCAGAGATGTGGAGTTTGGTAATGAGTAGCTAGAGGTTCTGCTAGTGCCCATTGGAGAAGGTGATGGGCATATCAACGCAGTAAATGATGTTGCCAGCAAAAGTGGAGCTCCTGTCAAAGAGGTGGAGTTGAATGGGGATGAGTAATCTCCAGGAAGGTTGTGGTGCGAGAATAGCATTCATTACGTTGGGTGTTGAGGTGGGGGGGCCGGTTGTGAACAAATTTGGGGGCCCTGGGTGGTGGAACATTGCCAGGAGATACCATGCTAGGACTGGGAGGTCTTTGCTCATTAGCATACGAGAGAGTGTGCTGGGAGGCTTTGTTGTCATTTGGTGATGGCGGTGTGCTTCTTAGGGTTCTGTTAGAGGAGGTGGATTGGGGTAGCTGATAAGTGTGGAATGCACTGAGAAAGGAGTTGGCTTGGAGGTGCACAGAGAGCCCAATGGTGCAGGCAGCAGGCTGGTCAAACAGACCCCTGGAGGGGTTGAAGGACTGAAGGAGGGCAGACACTGCATTGAGTTTTTTCTTATAACATGGGTCTGGAGTATGTTCATGGGATTTGTCTTGCTGGACATGAAAGGATCTGGCTGGGTCTTCAGGGTCCTTGAAGAGCCAGAGGTTTAGGCTGGTATAGATTTTGTTAATTAGTGCCTGTAACTTGTCCTGGAGAGTTTTGTCCATGTTCAGGGTGTTTTTTTATGTTAGTGAAGAAGGTCTCCTGTTGGTAGTGTTTGTAGAATTTAAGAAGGATGGTGGGCCCACTGCTCAGGAGTGCCAGTGAGGTTGTGTTGCCCCAGGCTAACAAGGAGGGCCTGTATGCACCAGGCAAATCCTGCAAGAGTGATTTATAATGTGCAGAGTATTTCATTATGCTGTTGAGCATAGGCCTTGGTTTGTTGCCGTTTTCTTAGGGGCGTAGAAGGTGTTTGTGTAAGAGGGAAGTAGGATCAAAGGAGGTAGGAGGCCTCAGCATAAGTATAGTAGGAGCCTGGGACCAGAGGTTCTGCAGAGACTATTCAGCCAGCAGAGAGGAGGGATTTTCAGTAGCCCACCTGGTAGTACCTGCGTGTAGGGCCCCAGGAATGGTAGGCGAGGCCATGCTGCCACTCCAAAGGTATCTCTTGACTGGAGAAGGCATAAGATGCTCTGCTCTAATCTTGTCCCCAGAACTGAGGTGGTTGCATGAGATAGTGTTTGATGGGCAAGAAAGGATAAAAGAGTTGAGGGGTGCTGAAGTAGTAAGAGGTGTCAAGCACAGACCTTCCATAGGCATTAGTCCGGTAAGTAAGGAAGGGTAGAAGAGTTGAGGAGTACTAAGGTAGTAAGAGGTGTCAGGCACAGGCCTTTTATAGGTGTCAGTCTAGTAACTAGAAGTTTGATAAGTATAAGTGTATGTAGCCATTGAAAACAAGGTAAAGTAGAGTCTTGATATTATGTCAGGTTCCACTGACCTAGGGGCTCAGCAAGTCTGGGTAAGGCCTTACAAAGCAGACTCAAATGAGTACGGATACAAATGAGGACTACCAAGAGCTGGAAGAGTATGTTGAGGCATGGGGAGGTGTGCCAGTGTTGAAAAAAAGCTGGGTGGAATGTACTAGGATGTATAGCAAGAGGCACAAGTGGGAAGTGAGCGCTGGGGCAAAATAAACTAATCAGGAGAGGTCCAGGATGGTCAGTAAATGTATGGATATGCTAGCAGTTGTTTTATAGTGCAGAAGACACAAAAAATGATCATGCAGTTAAGGTTTAGAGTTTAGATGAGCACAGAGCCAAGCTTTAGTGAGGTGGGATTGCACGGAGCTGATTAAGTTGAAAACCAAGAAGTCAGAGGCCGAAATAGGAGACTAAGGGAACCGGAACGAAAAGAAGAAAGCAGAAAACAAATAGATTGAAGGAGAAAGTATAGAAAACAAGATACGAGTGAGTAAGAGACAAGTATGAGGCAATGAGACAAAGACAAGTATGAGGCTGAATAGATGAGACCAAAGACAAAGCAAAGAATACTAGGAATACTTAGGCAATATCAAGACTACTATATGGGGTGCTACGGTGGTGCTTATATACTATAATATGCTAAGGTCTGGGGGTTTTAGTACCAAGTCTGAGGATGAACTCTGGGATTTCAGTAGTGGCTCAGAGAATATAGGAGGAGACAAAGGAGGCCCACAGGTGTCAGTTCAGAGTGCAGTAGTAGTGTTGTTGCTTTGGGAGTCATAGTGTTGGTGCTGTGCAACTGGCAGGAGTGCATGTAAGGCATGATGCAATGAATGATGTGTGAGATGCTAGGTTGATTCAGAGTGATGCATGATGTGTTGAATGATGCATAATAATGCATGATGCGATGAATCATGGGCATGATAGGAGGAATGATGTGAGTAAAGTCGTCTATCATGCTGGTGATGTCCAGGAAGCCATCAGGGAATGTTGGTAATGTCTTGGGAGCATCCAGGGTTGTTGGTGATGTCCAGGGAAGTGCTGAGGATTGCTGCAGTGTGACATAATGGCTGTGTTGGAGGTTCAGCTGGGTTTATCCTAGGGTTAGGTAGTCATGGGAGTGGTTGCCAAAAAATGCATTGAGGGTCCTGGGACTAGGGCTCAGGCCTGAGGGTTAGGCAGGTGGGTCATGATACTGGTAGTTGATGCAAAGCCTCAGAAAGCTGTCCTTTTTTTTGACAGATAGAATGGGGGCTCCAGTGGAGAAGGTAGAAGATCTAATAAAGCCCTTTCCAAGCATGTTGTCAATGTGTTTGTCTTCGACAGACAGGTTATGTTGGGATCTAAGAGAGATGCTTGCTGCTAAGCACACGTCTTTGGTGTCAAACATCATTGTCATAATTCTTCAGTTCACATCTGAGTTAGTGTTCTGGAGCCACAGGAGCCCCAATATTATAGTGGTGGTCTGGTATAGTTGTGTGACTAAGAGGTCCATAAAGAATGAAAGATTGTTTATGAGTGTGATGGCATTGGCATGGTGATGAGTAATAGGTCCTGAAGGAGTAGATTGTCCATTAAAGAGTTGGAGGTTGATCGGAGTGTCCAGCGGTTCTTCTGGGAGTCCCAATTCTGCACTAACAAATGTTCCAGTTGCTTCGCTGTCTATCAAGGCAGAGTAGGTTCTTTGGTTTGACCAGAGCATCATGTCAACAATGAAGGACTTTGCAGAATTGGAATGAAGCTTCTTAGTAAAAGTTGCAAGAAAAAGGAGGAGGAAAAGATGGATGGGAATAGTAGGAAAAAGAGGCCTGAGGCTTGCGTCTTGACTGAGGCTCATGGATAGAGAGCACCAGTCAATTTTTGGGTTGGTAGAATGGAGCCACAGGAGCCTGAGGACAAGGGATACTAACTGGTGAAGTTTTGTGACAAGCATCCTGAGCTCCTGTGTTATGCCATCCTTGAAAGTGAAGGGCACAAATGAGTAGTGGGTTATGCTTCTAGCAGAGGAGATTTCTTTGTTGAAAAAACAGAGACCAATTGGAGTAAGAAGGCAGATGAGAGGAAGTGAGGCTTAGTGAGTCTAGGATTTGTCAATGAAGTTGTCAGTGGCACTACTGTCAATGAGCGTCAGAGTCAGAGAAGATGAGGCAGAGGGAGAAAGGGTGGTGTGGAAAAGGAAGGATTGCAGTACGGGTGTCTGAAGCGGAGGGCCAATGCACAAAGTTGTATAACTGGGGCCAAGAAGACGTCAATGTTGATTCCACAGCTTAGCGCATCTTTAGAGTCCACTAAGTTGCAGTCTTGTTTTCCATGTACTGAAACTTGTACTCATTGTCATCAATGACCCAGACAATGCGGCTAAAAGCACTATGCTTGGAGCACTCCTAGACAAAGTGTCCAAGCTTCCTGCAGAGCAAGCAGAGTCCTTTGCTCCTCCTGAACTCCTTTATTTCCTCAGGCACAGCAATTCAAAAGCGACTTGTATTGCAAGATTGATTGGCGTTGAAGTATTTCTTGCTGTTCAGGTCATCCATTGGATCATTGCTTGGTTTGGTGTCAGAAGTTAGGGGTTCCTTAGCCTGTTCCTCCAGCTCTGCAGCCTGCAGATGAGCAGTCAGGCAGATCATGGAGTGAGAGCTGCAGTCTCCAAGGTTAGCTCCCATGGCTGGAAGAGTGCTACTCTGCCAGGCGAGGGGCTTTCTAATGAGGGCATGAGGAAACAAGAGTTGTGGCCACTTGGAACCTCCTGATGCAGCTAGCACTTCTCTGGAGCAGCGAGCATTTGACAACATAGCCTGGTCTTCCTAATGATGTTAATCAATCTGAGTGACAAGAGTTTTGAGGCCTTTGTAGGTGGGCTGCTTTGGTGCAATGCAAAGAATGCTATAGATGCATTTTGGCAAGGCACTATAGAGTTGAAACTAAAGAGCATTGTAGTTCCAGCCCATCTCGTAGGCCTCTTTTTCAAATTGAACAATAAAAGCAGTGAATCGTTCATTGGAGAATATTTTTAAGGTTACCAGATCCTTTTTGGCTTCAGCGATGGTGTCATATATGCCAAACTTTTCTAAGAGCTCCTGTACAAATGCTTGCCAGTTGGAGAATAGGAGGTGACAGAGATTGTAGTAGAAGACAGTGGTGTAGTGGTCAAGGGCAATGCCTTGTAAGTACAAGGAGGCAAATGCCACTTGGACTCGGTCACTAGCATATGTATATGCCTTGCTTTGGAAGGTGTTGAAGCACTGCACAAAGAAGGTACACCACTTCTGGGAGTTACGACTGCTAAACATCTCCAGCTTTTGAATATTCAGCCATCCTTTCTGAGCAAGAGCATCACATACCTCAGCACTCTAATTGTTATTGTTCCCTGTAGAGCCACCGGCATTGTAGTAGTAATAGTAGTGGTTGCTGAGGGCACCCTGCAGCAAGAACGCACCGATTGCTGGTTCCCAACCCCTAGGAAGGCTGGAAGGTCTCCTGCCTGGTGGGCCTCTTCTAAGAGAACCTCTCAAAAACCTCTAGGAGGTCCCCCACCTATAGAAAGAGGTCCTAGCATTCAAGCAGGAGGTAGTAGAGGGGAGGACCAAGAGGAAGCTGAGGCCCTCTGTCTGACAAAGTTCCTCCTGGACTCAAAGGAGGATCTGGAGGTCTAGGAGGGTGGAAGAGGCTGCCAAGCAGTCTGCCAAGGGGTCTTTGTTTATGTCCTAGTCCTCCAAGTAGAGAGTTGGCAAAAAGGAGATAGAGAAGGTGAGGGGGTTGGTGAGGAACAGGCTAGGAAATAGAGGAAGAGAGATGAAGGTTATGAAGAAGAAAAGAGTGAGGAAACTGAGAGAAATTGGAAAAGGAGAGATATGAGGCATGAGGTAGGAAAGGGGGCATGAAGTAGAAGAGGAAGCAGAGAGGAAGATGGATCCGAAGGAAGGGGACTCAAAGGAGGAGGACCCAGAGAAGGAGGACCCAGAGGAGGAGGACCCAGAGGAGGAGGATCCAGAGAATGATGACTCAGAGAATGAGGACCTAGAAAATGAGGACCCAGAGGAGAAGGACCTGGAGGAGGAGGACCCAGAGGAGGAGGACCCAGAGGAGGAGGACCCAGAGGAGGAGGACCTGAAAGAGGGGGACCCAGAGGAGGAGGACCTGAAAGAGGAGGACCTGAAGGAGGAGGATTCAAAGGAAGAACTTGTCTATTAGCAAAAGGATGTGGAGGGCCTAGCAAGGGAGCGTGATTTTTGTCTCAGTCAAGGTATGGAAAGAGTTTGTGCTCAAATGTGGGGTGTTTTGTTTCCAATGAAAGTTGAGTTTCTGGAAGAACAATCTAGGGACTGGTGTTGGCATTCCAGGATTGACATAGCAGAGTATGTCAGTGGAGCCAGCTCTGTCATTGTTCTCCTAGGGTTTCTGGGCTTCCCTTACTGAGGTAGTGAGGCTCATTGACTGTCTCCAAGTCTAGAAAGCGCTGGCCTGGGCACTGAATTAGTTTAGGGCTGCGCAAAAAGGCCTATCATGTGAGCAGCAAATTGTTTGAAGAGTCCTCCACTAGGATTGAGGTTGCAGAGCAGAGCAGACGCGGTGTTGAGGTTTTAGCAGTGTTGTTGCTTTGCCTCCAGAAGAGGATCTCTGCTCTGAGGGGCTTCTGCAGTCAGAGGGTTGCATTGGACATGGAACAAGTACGCTGCATCTTTGGGGTCTTCAAATCTTCTTAGCAAAGTGGATACATAGATTTCTTTAACAAGTAAGGCTAGCTCCTTTTGCAGAGCAAGGTCATCACGCAGTTAATCAAGTTTCTGTGCTAGTAGAGTCTCCTGAACATAACGCTTCTAGAGTTTCAACAAGTGGTGATGATGCTCAAAAGTTGCTAAGCACTGTTTGAATAAATGGTAAACCTAGCACTTCACAAATGAGTAGTGTCAGGCGGTTGCTAGTGTTGAAAAAGTCCTAAGCAGGGTCCCAAAAGCCTAGTCTTTTAGTGAAGTTGAACTTAAAAAAATAGATGAGTTGCTTAGCAATCTAAGCTGTAAGCCTGTGAAGTGCTAAGGTGCTAGAAGTTGGTAAGGACTCTAGCAACGTAAACGTTGGTGATAGTGTGCCCATATAGCATTGTAAGTACAAAAGTCGGCAAGCAAAGTCAGCAAAGTAAAGTCAGCAAGACTGTATCACTTAGCAACTCTGAGGACTTAAAATGCACTGAAATGTGATCTGAACTGTGGAGTGTATGATTCAATGCTGGCTAAGACAAAATATGTATAGTATTTATAAGTGCTGATAGCATCACAATCTCTTTATAAGCAAAATTTAGACTTGTTGCAAGTCTTTGGAATTTAGTTGGAAAGCTATAGATGTGACTGATAATAAGCAAGAAATCTTTTGTGATTACCACTCAGTATTGCCAATGCTAAGGGTACTCGTAACTGCAGAAAATAACAAGGTGCCGTCAGAAAGTTGCTAGACGCTGTCAAAAAGTCGTTGGACACTATCAAAAAGTCGCTGAACACTGTTAGAAAGTCGCAAGACACCCTTTAGATCTGTACTCTGTACTCTTTACGTGATCTCTGAGGGAAAAAGTTGTCTTTCATTCCAAGTTATGGTACAGTTTTTATAGTACTTTCAGGAGGCAGACGATAGCTTTCTACCTCAAACATTACCTCCTTCTGCTCTGTCTGCCGCTTTCCGTTCCGCCTGTGGGCCTTCATTCCATTACTCCTTATTTGGATGTGAGCACTTCTCTGCTGCTGCTGCAGGCGTCACTGTTTTTGCTGTTTACTTAGTCTGCTTCTCCACAGCTAACACGGTTACTTCTTCCTTGATCCATTGGCCCAGGGCTTTACGCGTCTCCTTTCTGAGTTTGCCGTGCTGTGAGGTTTGACTCACCGCCGCTACTGTTCTCCAGTACTGGAGTTTCTGCTTTGCTGTTTTGGGGCTATTCTGTCTTCAGCGGTACTAAGCTCTTATCAGCGCTAAATTGCCATGTTAATTAAACTAAAAGTTGCTAATTAATCAATCAAGAAAAATAATAACAAGTATGATGGAACATGAAAGTCACTAAGCAACGGCGTTTGTCAAGTTGGCAAGTGCTAACTCAACATCTTAGCAGTGAAAAAGATCAAATGTACAGAGACTGTTGCTAAGGCCTGAAACCATCAAGAGGCCTGTTTCAAGTAAGTCTCTAAGCGTTGAATAAGCAATAAGTGTTGCTAAAAGTGATTTGACGTCGGATCTTTGAGAAGCACTGAGTTTTGATAGTGTTGCTAAAGGTCTTAGAGTTGGCTATCTCTGATCAAGGATCTGAATAGGGACCAGGCTGAAGTCAAGTAAGCATCATGTGATTGTCAAGTCAGATGGTCGCCAAGGTCCTATAGTTGCTAAGTCTTGTGATTGCCATGTGACCAGTAGATTGTCATATGACTGCCAAGTCAGGTGATTGCTAAGGTCCCGTGGTTGCCAAGTCAAGTGGTCGCCAAGTCTTGTGATCCCATGCGTCATGTCCTATAGTCTGAGTTTGATTTCTGCCTACTGCAAAATCTAAGTTGCTAAAAATAGCACCAATGTGCTGAGCTCAGCCAGAGGCTTATCAGCAGTTTGTGCAATCTTCCATGTTACTTCCTGCTTCTAGTAGTCTGAGGCCCCTAAATAGGGTCTGAGTTCTTTGGATGAGCTCTGCACTCAAGATGCAAAATGACTTTAGGATCTCATTCTTCTGTTGTGCATAGTCCGCTATTCATTCTTGTTGTTGTAGCAACAGCTCTCCGGCCCTCCCAGGTGCATTGCCTTGCTCAAAGAGATAAGAGGAGAGTTGGTACAACTGAAGCCACAACGTCTTCTTACCAGAGAAGGCAAGGGTGTGCAGGGGCATGTGGAAGATGGTTAGTTTTCAGAGCATACCCCATGCCAACCCCCACCATGAACAGACCTGCACTGGTGGAGGCCGAGGCGTTCCAGTGTGCTTGCGGAGTGCTCAAGCATTCCTCTAAGTAGAGCTGCAAATTGAGACTCATTGCATGGTAAGAGGCCTCAATTGAAAGTTGAACCCTGGCTAACTGAGGGCTCAAACTGGTATCCATGGTTGTCCGCCCACCAGTATCAATTTGCATATGGCACAGAGGCAGGGTAGTACTGTTGGGGGTGTAAAAGAGTAGTGAGAAAAGTATCAGAAGAATAGTATGCAGCTAGGGAACACCTGTAGGTATCAACAGAATAGATCACAGAAAGTATATAATTTTGGGTATAGGTCGCTATTTGAGCTTCCAATGAGTGAGGAGAGTCTTGGTATTATGTGTCAAAGCATGCTGTATTTGCACAGTAGTAGATAACAAATAAATCACTGAAGTTCAAACACACAAAAGATGTTTATTGAGTATTATGAATAACATGATGTAAGTGGACACACCTGAAGTTCAAACACACAAAAGATGTTTGAACTTCAGTGAATAGGGGTCTATTTAACATCTTTTGTATGAAACATTACCTACAGGTCTCAGTACAATGATACCTCCATAATCCAATTATGAGGTAAGTCTCCAAAACATTATATACTGTATAACGGTTGTGATATTATTTGAGGTCATTCGTCACTAATTCCCTCAACACTCTCACTTGATAAAACCAAAGAATGTCAAATACCAAGTTTTTCACAATATATCTCAAAGGTTGTTTTGGGAAGTGCTTTAGTGAATATGTCAGCCAACATATCGTTAGTGGACACATATTTCAACTGTACTGTTCTTTGACCTATGTGGTCACAAATAAAATGGTATCAAATGTCAATATGCTTAATGCATGAATGAAATACTGGATTTCTTGACAGGGCAATACTGCTCATACTATCAGTGTGAATAATTGTTGCAGTAGACTGAGGAAAATCAAGCTCAGCAAGAAAATTCCTAAGCCAAACTTCTCAGATAGTGTTGGAAGACGCTATGTATTTGGCTTTCACAGATGAAGTCACTACCATGCTTTGCTTCTTTGAAGACCATGAGATAATACTTCCATGCAAATCAAAGCACCAGCTACTGATGGACTTTCAATCACTTTGATCCTGCGCCCAACTGGCATTGGCCTATCCAACAAGCTTGATTTTGCAGTTCTCCAAGTTTCTCAGTTCAAGTGTGAGATTTTGGATAGCTTTGAAGTATCTAAGTATCCTTTTGCAGGCTTTCAGATGAAGAATGCTCAGGTTTCTGGCAAATTGCACTACCAATCCAACAGAGAACTGAATATCAGGCCTAGTTTGGGTTACGTACAACAGTGACTCAACTAGAGACAGATAATTGATCCCATGAGCGTAATCATTGTATAAGGTGATTTCCTCGGGTGTGGATGAGCTTTGATTGCTGGATAAGTTATGATTTGTCACCATGGGAGTGAGTACTAGAGCGCATGAAGTCATGCCAAAACAATCAAGAATAAAGTCAATGTAAAACTTTTGATCCAGCCTGATAGTCTTGTATGCTCAATTTTGGGTCACTTGTGTTTCTAGAATATAATGCAGTTTACCAAGATCCGTGATGTCAAAATCTTTTGACAAGTTGTCTTTGAAAGATATGATGTTATAAAAGTCCTTTCCAGCTATGACCATATCATTGACATAGATTAACACAAGTAAGACTATGTGATCTCCAGACTTGAGCACATACAGACAGTTATCAGAACTTGTTTGTTTGAACCCTAGTTTCACAAGAACAAAATGAAGTTGTTTTTTCTATTTACATCCCACTTGTTTAAGCCCATATATGGCTTTTAGTAATTTCCAATATTTTGTTTTACCTATCCCATCAAGTAACTTCATATAAATTTCCTTGTCTAGATTTTCTTCCAAATAGGCTCCAATCACATCAATTTGATGGATCTTGAGATTTAGCAAAGCAGCCAGCATGAGGAAAATTTGAAGTGTTGTGAATTTTGCTACTGAAGAAAATGTCTTGTTAAAATTGATACTAGGAACTTAAGAGAAACCTTGAGCTACAATGCAGGCTTTGTACTTAGTGTGGTTTCCATTCTCATCAAGTTTCTCCTTCAAAACAATTTTGCTTCCAATAGCCTTCTTTTCTTCAGGTAATTTGTCAACTTCTTTAAAGACTTTCTTGCTGACTAATTAGAGGTACTTGGACTCTATTGCCTTCTTCCACTTACTTGTATAGTCCATCTTCATAGCTTCAGCATATGATGGACCAATTGTAGCAACAAAGGCTACATGATTTGGATTTTCTTCATCTTGATCTTGACCATATCTTTTAAGAGCATGATGCACATTAGTAAATGGCTCTCGTTTGGGTAAATCTTCTCAACGTTTTGACTTATAAGGCGCAGAAGGTATTTTAAGGACAGGTGTTGGTTTAACAGGCGTTGTTGGACAAGACAAATACTGTAACTTGTTCAACCACTCACAATTGGGCTTAGGCAAACTCATCAGTTCAAGCAAGTCCATGACTTCAACTTCAGATGTTGAACTAGGAATTGTCACTTGATGAGGTGCGTCCATACTAGGATACCAAGCGGTGTTAAACATGTTGTTGACGTCTTCAATAGAAAATGGAGTCATGTTGCTTTCAATATTTGCAAGCTCACTGGGTGTATTGTCTTTGTGAAACTGTACATCGTGTGAAGTAATGAGCTCTTCATTTTCTAAGTCTTTGAGTTGATAATCCTTAGTTTTGTCTGCTCACCATCCTAGCATACACACACAAACTGCTCTGGACTCAAGCTTTCTACAACAAACTTCCTTGGGCACGTGGGTCCATTCTGAAGAACTGAATACATGCAAATGCAACAAGTCAGGCTTCTGTCCACCTCCATTCTACTCTACGACCGGAATTCTTTCTTGGTGTCAGATTCTGCTGACTTGGGAACTCAGCAAGTCTGGGCGAGGCCTTATAAAGCAGACTCAGATGGGTACAGACACAAATGGGGCCTACCAAGAGTCAAAGAGGTACGTTGAAGCATGGAGACTGCACTGAGATTGAGAGAGGGCTAAGCAGGATGCGCTGGGATGTATGAGTAGGAGGCACAAGCGGGAAGCAAGCGCCGGAGCAAAATAGACCAAACAGGAGGGGTTCAGGATGGTTAGTGAATGTACGGACATGCTGGCAGTTGTTTTGCGGTGTAAGAAATACAAAAAAAGTTTGCGTGTTTAGGGTTTTAGGTTTAGATGAGCGCAGAGCCAAGCTTTAGTGAGGCAGGACCATGCAGAGCCGATTAAGTTGAAGACTGGGAAGTGGAAGGTTGAGATAGAGAGACAAAAAGAAGCGGAGCAGAAAAAAAAAGGCAGGAAACAAATAGATTGAGGAGAGAAGTATAGAAGACAAGATACAAGAGATTTAAAGACAAGTACAAGACAATGTGATAGAGACAAGTACGAGACAATGAGATATGACAAGTACAAGGCTGACAAGACAAAACCAGAAATGAGGCAAAGAATATTAGAAATGCTTAGGCAATATCAAGACTACAGTACAAGGTGCTACGGTGGTGCTTATATACTGCGGTATGTTAAGATCTGAGGGTCCCAGTACCGGGTCTGAGGATGGTCTTTGGAGTTTCAGTAGCGGCTCAGGGGGCATAGGAGCAAACAAAGAAGGCCCATGAATATTGGTTTGGAGTGTGGCAGTGGCGTTGTTGCTTTGGGAGTCATGGCATTGGTGCTGCACAACTGGCAGGAGCACGTGCAAGGTGTGATGCAGTAAATGATGCATGAGATGCCAGGTTGATCCGGAGTAATGCATGATGCATGATGCAGTGAATGATGGGTGTGATAGAAGGAATAATGCAGGTGATGTCACCTGTTGTGCCAGTGATGTCCAGGAGCCATTGGAGAATGTTGGTGATGTCCCGGGGAGGCCCGAAGTTGTTAGTGATGTCCAGAGAAGCGCTGAGGATTGCTGCAGTGTAATATGATGGCTGTGTTGTTGGTTTGGCTAGTCTTATCCCGAGGTTGAGTGGTCATGGGAATGGTTGCTGGAAAATGTGTTGAGGGTCCTGGGACCAGGGCTCAGGCCCAAGGATAAGTCAGGCAGGTCGTGACACTTGAAGAGCGGAAGTGGGAGTAAGAGTTTGAATATATATGGCGTACATGAATGCTTTGCTCCAATATTGTAAGTTCATTTTGGCTCCATGAAGCATGAACCTAACCATTTCCATAATTATGGCAATAGTGCGTTTGGCTATTCCATTTTGTTGGAGGCAATACAGATTGGTGGTTTTGTGTTGTATACCATTTTAAAGGCAGAACCTTTCCATCACTGAGTTTATAAACTTTGTTCCATTGTCGATGCATATAATTTTGACTAACTTCCCTCCTTGTTTTTTGAATCTAGCCATAATGCTGTGGACTATTTCACTGATCTCTTCTTTGGTCTTGAAACAACCCACAAGAAAACAACAACTTGCTTCAACAACCACAAGAACATATAAATACCCATCCCAAGTAGGGACACTCATGGGTCCAGTCAAATCCATAACTAACAATTCATTCTTCTTGTATTTAATATTGCTGGATTCAGGCAGTGGTGATTGTATAGCCTTTCCTTGAGCACAACCGCTACACAGTCAATCAAATTTGCAAGGCAACTTTATTTCAACATCTGAGACAAGTTGCTTGTCAACCATAGTTTTGATGGTACATGGATTAATATGTCCTAGCCTTTGATGCCATGATCTCATTGTTGACTCACAGGCAATAAACAAGAGATGCCTATTAACATCATTCAATACCATGGTTTTGATACAATAGAGTGTTCCTTTTGTGCCAATTAGGTTGGCTTGTAAGAACTCACAGCCATTCCAAAACAAAGATAATTCAAAGGGTAAGCCATTAATAATTGCTCCTGCTCATTGCAGAACACCAAAACTGATGAGATTTGCACCAAGCGTGGGTATGTGCAAGACTTTGTGGAGGATGACATCATTTGTGCCTTGACAAAGATTTGTTCTAAAACTGATAGTTCCAATACCCAATACAAGCAATTTATTCAATCTGCCAATCAATACGTGCTGAGATTGTACCTCAGTATAATTCATGCAATAATGCGGGTCAGTGATCATATGGCATGACACAGCGCTATCAAGCAATAATCCAGCAGGCATACCATTGTAAGTCACCATTAGAACCTTGCTAATTTCACAACTTTGACCATTAGAATCATTTATAGCCAGGTTAGTACTGCCAGTGCTTTTGGACTTCTTGGGCTTTGAATACCTGGAACTCCAGTGTCCCTTCTCTCCGCAGTTATGACAGATGTCATTGGGCTTGGGCTCTCTCTTGCATTTACCTTTGGTTGACTTTGACTCTATTTTGCTCCCACTTGAAGTGTTACCATTTTTGGTAACAAACGCCACAGTTTTCAATGATGAATTCTCTTCATGGTTGATATGTTCAAACATGAGCATTAATTCTGAGGAAACATCATCAAGTTTGAGAGCATTGCCTTGGAGCAAGAGGTTCTGCTTGACCACTTCCTATACAGGTGAATGCAGTAAGGATAACAAGATTGCATTAATGATGGTATAATCATTTACATTGTGATCAGCTTTGAGGAAACAATGACAAATATTGTAGTAGAATCTGATATGGTCAAAAATAGAGGTATGTTCATCCCATTTCTTTGCATATAATTGCTGATAATAATAATATATGTTCACGCCGCTTTGCTGATTGACAAACTTGGTGTAAAGTTGATTCCATATTTGCTTTGAACTATTGATGTCAATAATAGATTTTTGCTGCGTATATTTGATGGAATTTTAAATCATTCCCATGGCAGCATTGTTCCTGTTTAACCAACGTTTGTACTTTTTGCAAGACAATTCCCAAATGAAGTATTCTTTTGACTGAAGTATGTCATATAATTCCTGATCTTTCTTTTGAGGTTGAACAAAAGAACCACCTTCTTTGAAACAGGTAGAGGTGACGAGTTTGGGAAATTCTGCAAGTGGTTTGGAAAGACATAATTTGCGATCCAAAACAACACCCCAGAGTGACTTGGCTTGCAACGTGGACTTCATGTTATCTGACCAGATGTGATAGTTCATACTATCAAGTTTCTTGAACTGGAAGGTGTCAAAAACTGACTTGCTAATAGTGGGGCCTATAATCTGTTGAAGCATGCTGTATTTGCGCAGTAGTAGATAACAAATAAATCACTGAAATTCAAACACACGAAAGATGTTTATTGAGTATTATGAATAACATAATGTAAGTGAACACACCTGAAGTTCAAACACACAAAAGATGTTTGAACTTGAGTGAATAGGGGTCTATTTAACATCTTTTGTATGAAACATTACCTACAGGTCTCAGTACAATGATACTTTCATGACCCAATTATGAGGTAAGTCTCTGAAACATTATATACCATATAACGGTTGTAATATTATTCAAGGTCATTTGTCACCAATTCTTTTGACATCATGTCAAGGACCGCTGACCTGGGGCTTGCTGTAGAACAATGAACCCACTAGTTAGAGGAGCTGCAAAGAGCTTTGGAGAAGTAATCTGAAGTACTCCAAAGTAGTCCAATTGTAGTTGTAGCTCAACCGGAGTGGCGACGGAGGTTGAGTGTGAGTAGGAGAGGTTGAAACTTAGAATCAGACAAGAAATAAAGAGAAGGGTGAGTTTATTAAGAAAGGAAATAGAGGAAAGAGACAGAGAGTAGGAAAAGATAAGTAAGAAATATATGTAATACTAAGACTAAGAACCAACTAAGGGGCTAAAGCCTTATATACTTGAAGAAAACCAGGGGCATGCAAGAGTGGGCCCTGGGATTGGCAGAGTACCTGTTTTGGTGGGGGTATGTAAGGGGACAGTGGCTGAGAAGAGGTGGCTGAATGGAGAAAAAAAGTTGGAAGATAATGTGCCACTGATGCGTGTTGGTGGAGAAGTTGTGTGTGCATAGGAAAGGGGGTCTGGTCAGGGTCAAGGCCTGTCTTGGATGTGGGCAGAGGGCAGGGGGTGAAAAAGAAGTGATTGGGTCGTGACAGATGGTTTTGGTAGTTAGATGGAGGTGGATGAGTTTGGCGGTGTGCTGGGTAAAGAAGGCTTGAGTAAGTTGCACTTGCATTTTTAGATGGAGCAAGCGGGTCCAGGCTTCCTTGCTGGAGGCTGTAGTGTCCAAGAGAGCTTCTGAAGTGGCCAACTAAGACATAGATAGTGTCAATGCTTAAGCCTAGTAAAAAAGCAACAAATAGGAGCCAGATGAATTTTAGTGACTATAGAGGGCTTCTAGACTAGAATTAGAAGACTTGTTCTGCTGTAAGAGCAACCTCCGGAGGTTGCGGCTAAGTTACACAACTGGCAGAGAGAAATCCAAAGTTTATTAGAACAGTATAGTACGACAGAAAATATAACTAATCACTTAGCAGAGGGAAATCCAAAGAGAACAAGTCTAAGGATTCCTCTGCCACAGCATGGCGCATCAGCGTGTGGCGGAGGCATGGGAAACAACTATGCAATACTTCTCAGAAGGCATGGGAGCATCCTGGAAATCTCTAGAAATCCCTGGAGAACTCTGGGGTTCTGAAAAAAGAAGTTCCAAAAATGGAAGTCCCTTGACAGTTTTGGTTTCTTTCTTACTCTGCAATATTAACAATATTGATATTCTGGCATGGTTCAAGCCTTAGTAAAGTGAGGCAAGAAACTGTCTCTTTACAAGTTCTCATCTTTGGCAAAGTGCTTTACTTTTCTCCACTCTATCAGACTGCAAGATCTATGAACAAGGCTTTGACTCATCTAATGGGATACTCTTAAATTCTTTGTTTAATTGATGGTTTGGAACATCCTCTACAGTCTTTCTTGTCAGGGGACTCCTCATTTCTCCCTTCTTCTACTCCTTATTCTTTCATTCTTCCTCTATTTATTTCCCTATTTCTGCTGTCACTCTTTTACTTTACTGCTTCTATTCTTTCAACACTATCTATTGGTACTAATCTCAGCCCTTGAGGTGCTCTGGTTCTTTAGTTATCATTCAAACAAGTGTAGCCACCACTTCCAGAGGCTTAGTAAGCATCCAGAGGCTTAGTCATCTTGAGGCTAGCCTCCAAATTACTAAGCAAGTCACATGAGACATGTGCATGACCTCTGGCAATAGCAATTTCCGAGTTTTTGATTATTTTCGGAGATTTTCCTTTTTTAGATTATAAATTTTATTGTGGCTTTTGTCATACTATACAGTTACTTCCCATGCTTCTGGAGCCTTGGAAGCGTCACTCCTGGCATAGGGAATCCCTAGACTTGTTCTCTTTGAATTTCCCTCTGCTAGGTGAGTAGTTATTGTTGTATTACCTATATATATTTTAATATACTTTGGATTTCCCTCTGCCAGCTGTGTAACTGAGCCATAGCCTCCAGAGGTCGCCCTTACATTTCTACAAGTTAGTTGCATATCTTGATTTACCCTTCTTGTATAATTTAAGAGAGATGGGGATTTGATGAAGACAATCCAAATTTTTTTGCAAATGCTAGGTGTTTAAATATAATGGGACAAAGCCTGAACTTGATGTGCTGAAGTAAGATTGGTCAGCACTGACAAATTTTAGTCAGTATTGGTCAGCTCTATAATGGCACAACCCATGTAAATTTTCTCTGTTTCAATCTGAGTTTGGAATTACAGTGTTTGAGTCTTGAATTTCAGTCTGAGTTTTATTCCAGTCAACATTGGTCTCTTGATTAGTACATAATTAAAATTGTAGTATTTTCAGAGTTCAATACTGTCTTTTTTTGAACTATTGGATAAAGCCAGTGAGATAACAGAACAAAGTGAAGTTTAAGTTGCATTGTATTCTATAGAATATGTCAATTCTTTGAAAGTCAATTGCCTTTAGCTTTTAAGCACCAAAGGCCTTAACTGTAAGCCTGCAGCTTACAGCAGTTCAAATATCCTTGTCATGGAACTGTATATATAGAGCCAAATGTCTGAATCATATAGTTGATTCAGATATGCACCTTTTATAAGCTGTAACAGTTGCTGTGGTCTGGTTCCACTGGCCCTCTTACACACTTCGGGGCATGGCGGAGATTTCTGGAGAAACATCCATTAGAAACAGGTCATGTGACTTCCAAC